>SJYA01001089.1:2596739-2668955 GCA_006410615.1 Neotragus moschatus
TTTTTTTTTTTTTTTTTTTCCGCTTACAGTGAACTTAAAAGAATTAAGATAGAAATTTGTATGTTTATAACTATATAAAAAGTGGGAATTGCCTTGAGGGTTTTGCGTTTCAGTAAAGAAGGGAAGGAACATACGTCTTTGGGTAATTAAAGAATATTTCTACTTATTTATTGTACACCCGGTCCACTCATTTAGATTACTTACCTGGCCACTGTTTGAGTTTACTTGGCTATTATCTGAGTAGGTATTTGAGTTTTCAGGCCTCTTGATGAAATATGACATATTAATAAATGTTTTAAAGTATGTATAAGTCAATGTGTGTAATCAAGCGAAGGAGTTACCCGCTGTGTAAGGACTAGATTGATGGTCTTCTGAATTAGGTAAAATGTGCTTGAGCTAGACTTCAAAATAATTAACTGCTAAGAGAAAATTATAAGGAAGTTATTCTAGGTGGGAAGAATTTGTGAGGGCAGGTTATTGCCAACTAACAAAACAAATCTGTTGGTTGTCTTTGAGTTAAAGGGACACAACATATTGTTCTTTGATCCACATGCAGTAAGTTTAGGTTGTAAGATACATAGTAAACTAATGATCCATTTTGCTTTTAATTCTTTTACTTGTATGAATATTTTGGAAGTGTCTACTTTGGGCACTGTTCTGTTTTCCAGATTAATTACCAAATGAAGTTAAGAGTGATATCCATACTAAGAATGTCATTAATTAACAGTACATCATTTTCAGTAGACCTTAATCAATAATTGCAGATTCTGTGGCGTTGTACCCTATTTTTGTATATGTTGGAGTACATTGGATTTGGCTGAAGTGCAGATGTTCAAAGCTCTGAGCTGTGTGAAAATTTATGTTCCCTGCTCTGAAAGTATCTAGGCTAAGTGAATGCGTAATAGTGAATTTCAATGTAGATGAACCTTAACCAGAACAAATGGAAGTATTGATTTCTGCGCTGTGGGTATGGTTATTTGCATTACAAAAGGCTTCACCAAAATGTTTCTTTAGGAGCTAATTTGATATAGTTCAACATGATTTTGTATTCATATGTTCAAGAAAAGGAAGTACTTTCTTGAGTGTAATTGCATTGTGTTTCCTCCCTCCTCATTATTTTAGGTTTTTTTGCCCTCCTCCTTGTGTGTATCTTATGGGCAGTGGCTGGAAGAAAAAAAAAGAACAAATGGAACGCGATGGTTGTTCAGAACAAGAATCTCAACCATGTGCATTTATTGGAATAGGAAATAGTGACCAAGAAATGCAGCAACTGAACTTGGAAGGAAAGGTAAGTTTACATGGTTCTCTGTAAAGAGCACCATGATACCATAATGTAGTTTTCTTGTTTTTATAGTGGTGATTTTTTTATTTTATTTTATTTTATGGTTACTGGTAGCACTTCTTGAATATATAAATCAGAACTGGAATAATCTCTGATAGCTAAGGTCTAGTCATGATACTTGAAGCGTGAGCTTTGACATCTGAAGGTGGCACACAGTAAGCTTCCTCAGCTTGCTAGCAGTTCTGGCGGGGTGTGAATCATATTTCTATTGGGGGCCAGTAATAAATTTAGGAGGCTAATTGCCCATCCTTACAAGGGCATGATATTCAAATAACAATGAAAATACATAGTTCACTGATGCTTTACTCTGCTCATTTAATCTTTTACTGGAAGCAAAATATTAAATAAGTTGGTAATATCATAAATGTTTTATTTAGCTACAGTGTGGAAGAGCACTATCTTGTGTAGAAAGGAACACTGAATAGCTTTTGTCAAACTTTTAGGGATTTTCTTTGATTACTTTGTTAAGGAATGTAGTTTATGAGGTAAGTTATACTAATTGTATTTTATGAATTTAAAAAGCAGTTATCTATCTCAGTCTGTACCTTCAGTACTCAAAAATAATTCTTTACTGACTTAGCATCAACTTGTTTTCTCTTGCTATTAAAGTTGAAAAATGGATATTTCTGATCTCAATGACCACATGAGTGTCTTTTAATAAATAGCTATTTTTTCACTCAGTAACTATTTGTTGAATGTCTTAGTGTTTGCTGCATTGTACTTAACACTAGGGATGGGAATTGGAGGGCAAGGTTGAGGGTGATGAACTAGGAGATTTGTACTCTCATTTAATTTTTTTAGTTATTGTACAGATAATGAGTCATTTTACAGATAATGAGCACCAAGAATAAAGAGCCTTAATATCAGTCTCCTTCAAATTTGAGTGTGTTTCTGTCATTTATATTCCTATAATTGTTATCATTAATGCTTGTCAACTATGTATTTTAAGTTAGGTTTGAGAGAAAATTTACTACTGTAAAGATTGTTTCATTTTAAAATAGAGCAATATAAAATATATCTGAGTTATAACTCTTGAGCCAAAGTTAAAGATATATTTGAGTAGTTGGTTGAACAAAGAGGCTTTGGTCACATCTCATGTATTTTTGTTACGTATGTCTCCAGGCTGTACACCTAGACATTTGTAATTGTGATTGATAATTAGATAGGTAGTGAGAAGCCCAGCTGTTTCATAGGTGACACAGTGCTGAAGAACCTCCCTGACAGTGCAAGAGACATGAGAGATGTGGATTCAACCCCTGAGTCTGGAAGATCCCCTGGAGAAGGAAATGGCAGCCCACTCCAGTGTTCTTGCCTGGGAAATCCCATGGACAGAGGGGCCTGGCAGGCTACAGTCCATGGGATTGCAAAAGAATTGGACAGGACTTAGCAACTAAACAGCAGCAATTGAACTTTATTGCTAGCTTTAACTGCTTTCAGCAATTCTGAGGGCAGTAATACCAAACAGCATGCCCACTTGCTTTTCTCAGCATCGTGGCTTAGTACATCTTTCATCAACTTCTGCCATTATGTCATTTCCCCAAGCCCTAGAAAGTTGCAGAAAATAATACCTGAGAGCTTGAGTATTAACTAGCACTTAAAACACTTAATTACTTAGTGTCTCTAAGCCAGAATTATGTGTTAATATTTAGTTTTAATGAAAAATGCTGTTAGAGGAGTCGAGAATAAGATTAGTTGAACTCAGCAGAAGGCATTCCAGGCAGAAAGAACAATATAATCACATGCTTGGACCATCAAGATACAAGAATGAGATCAGTTTGGTTCCAGGTAGGCAAAGATGGACCAAGCAGTGATGGATGCTGAGCTTCAGAAAGTGGCTCTTTACTGCTATCTTACTTAACAACCATTCATTTAAGGTAATATTGTTTTCTTTCAATAGCGTGTTCATTGAATGGTACGATTAGTCATTATTGGGAAAGGAGGGATTTTATTTTGCATGTTGCATTCTTATTTTAATATTTATTACAACAAAGTTCTAGTAGATGTAGCCCTTATTTTTATTATAGTCATGGTATTTGACTATATAGTTATATTTTGGATCTGATGTTTTAAAAATAACTTGTTAAATATTCATTTTCTCAGTTTTTGTCTTACATAGTTGAAGCTAGGTAAGCTATGCAGCATGAATTTTTACCCTAATTAGCACTTGAATTATTATTTTTAAGAATTACATGCCCTATACCTCTATTAGGAGAAGGCAATGGCACCCCACTCCAGTACTCTTGCCTGGAAAATCCCATGAACGGAGGAGCCTGGTAGGCTGCGGTCCGTGGGGTCACTACGAGTTGGGCACGATTGAACGACTTCACTTTCACTTTTCACTTTCCTGCATTGGGGAAGGAAATGGCAACCCACTCCATTGTTCTTGCCTGTAGGATCCCAGGGACGGAGGAGCCTGGTGGGGTGCAGTCCATGGGGTCGCACAGAGTCAGACACGACTAAAGCGACTTAGCAGCAGCGGCAGCATACCTCTGTTGCTAGTATTGTTTTGTTTCTACAATTCAGATATTTCTATAGACTTTTGTAGCATTATATTTTGTATTTCTTTTTCACTTCAAGGCAAATGTTTTTATTGCTTGAAAGTCTTGATAATTCTGTAAATAGATGTAGAACTATATAAAATAATAAAAGATTTTTTTTTTTAAGTCTTTGAGAGAGGGAAACAGAATAATACAGTGTTGGTATTGTAGACTCAGTAAGGAAGACTTTGTACTTTGTTTTCAGAGATCAATTTCAGTACTTTTTACAGTTGGTTTTATCAGCTGTTCAGTGGAGTTACTGCCTTAAGCCTGATCAAACTTAGCCATAGCCTTACTGAGTTATTTGTGCATAGCTGACAGGGTTTTGATGCTGTTAAGACTTATCCTTTTCTTTCACAGAACTATTGCACAGCCAAAACATTGTATATATCTGATTCAGACAAGAGAAAACACTTCATGCTGTCTGTAAAGATGTTCTATGGCAACAGTGATGACATTGGTGTGTTCCTAAGCAAACGGATAAAAGTCATCTCCAAACCTTCCAAAAAGAAGCAGTCACTGAAAAATGCTGACCGTGTGTATACATGTTTTCTTCTTTTCCCCTCAACTCCCAGTATGAATTAATAAGACTAATTCAACTATTTTTTAAATTAAAATTTTCTTTTCAGTAGCCAGTTCATTTGTTTAAAGTATTTTTTTGGTNGCTTTAACTGCTTTCAGCAATTCTGAGGGCAGTAATACCAAACAGCATGCCCACTTGCTTTTCTCAGCATCGTGGCTTAGTACATCTTTCATCAACTTCTGCCATTATGTCATTTCCCCAAGCCCTAGAAAGTTGCAGAAAATAATACCTGAGAGCTTGAGTATTAACTAGCACTTAAAACACTTAATTACTTAGTGTCTCTAAGCCAGAATTATGTGTTAATATTTAGTTTTAATGAAAAATGCTGTTAGAGGAGTCGAGAATAAGATTAGTTGAACTCAGCAGAAGGCATTCCAGGCAGAAAGAACAATATAATCACATGCTTGGACCATCAAGATACAAGAATGAGATCAGTTTGGTTCCAGGTAGGCAAAGATGGACCAAGCAGTGATGGATGCTGAGCTTCAGAAAGTGGCTCTTTACTGCTATCTTACTTAACAACCATTCATTTAAGGTAATATTGTTTTCTTTCAATAGCGTGTTCATTGAATGGTACGATTAGTCATTATTGGGAAAGGAGGGATTTTATTTTGCATGTTGCATTCTTATTTTAATATTTATTACAACAAAGTTCTAGTAGATGTAGCCCTTATTTTTATTATAGTCATGGTATTTGACTATATAGTTATATTTTGGATCTGATGTTTTAAAAATAACTTGTTAAATATTCATTTTCTCAGTTTTTGTCTTACATAGTTGAAGCTAGGTAAGCTATGCAGCATGAATTTTTACCCTAATTAGCACTTGAATTATTATTTTTAAGAATTACATGCCCTATACCTCTATTAGGAGAAGGCAATGGCACCCCACTCCAGTACTCTTGCCTGGAAAATCCCATGAACGGAGGAGCCTGGTAGGCTGCGGTCCGTGGGGTCACTACGAGTTGGGCACGATTGAACGACTTCACTTTCACTTTTCACTTTCCTGCATTGGGGAAGGAAATGGCAACCCACTCCATTGTTCTTGCCTGTAGGATCCCAGGGACGGAGGAGCCTGGTGGGGTGCAGTCCATGGGGTCGCACAGAGTCAGACACGACTAAAGCGACTTAGCAGCAGCGGCAGCATACCTCTGTTGCTAGTATTGTTTTGTTTCTACAATTCAGATATTTCTATAGACTTTTGTAGCATTATATTTTGTATTTCTTTTTCACTTCAAGGCAAATGTTTTTATTGCTTGAAAGTCTTGATAATTCTGTAAATAGATGTAGAACTATATAAAATAATAAAAGATTTTTTTTTTTAAGTCTTTGAGAGAGGGAAACAGAATAATACAGTGTTGGTATTGTAGACTCAGTAAGGAAGACTTTGTACTTTGTTTTCAGAGATCAATTTCAGTACTTTTTACAGTTGGTTTTATCAGCTGTTCAGTGGAGTTACTGCCTTAAGCCTGATCAAACTTAGCCATAGCCTTACTGAGTTATTTGTGCATAGCTGACAGGGTTTTGATGCTGTTAAGACTTATCCTTTTCTTTCACAGAACTATTGCACAGCCAAAACATTGTATATATCTGATTCAGACAAGAGAAAACACTTCATGCTGTCTGTAAAGATGTTCTATGGCAACAGTGATGACATTGGTGTGTTCCTAAGCAAACGGATAAAAGTCATCTCCAAACCTTCCAAAAAGAAGCAGTCACTGAAAAATGCTGACCGTGTGTATACATGTTTTCTTCTTTTCCCCTCAACTCCCAGTATGAATTAATAAGACTAATTCAACTATTTTTTAAATTAAAATTTTCTTTTCAGTAGCCAGTTCATTTGTTTAAAGTATTTTTTTGGTCTTCACTTTATCTGAAAAAATCATATTCAGTTATTGCTGCTGCTTTGTTGTCTTTCTTTCTCTAATTAAAAATGGGCAATACCTGGTGTAGCAAAGTGGTTCTTAACCAGAATTGCTTCCTCACTGCTCCCCAGAGGCATTAGAAGAAATGGGAGTTTCCTTTTGCTGTCAGTGACTAGAGGGAGTAATGTTAGCATTGAGTGTCTAAATATCCTGCAGTGTGCAAGATGGTTCCTATTCCACAAGAATTGATTCACTAGGAATATCAGAACACTTCTTTGAAAAGCACTGTCATATCAAATGGACTTTGGAAGGCCATCATGAAAACCTAAAAAAAATTTAACATGGTTGTCTGGCAGACTGCTGTCTCTGCACATTTTTAGACTTTCACTGGTAAATGCTGTTTGAATTATACATTTCAACTTCTATACCCATTATTCTTTTTTTCTTTTGACTTTTTATTATGAAAACTTTCAAACTTATGTGAAAGGGGTAGTGTTGATATAAGGTGACCAACCACCAGACGTCAGCAGATTTTACCAATTCTGTTTTATCATTTCTGTCACCACCAATTCTTCTTCCTCCTCCAGTTGCTGGAATTTTTTAATGTAAATCTTAGACATCCTATCCTTTCAATCATTCCTGTAGTAGTGACTCTTAACAGAAAATTTTCCTTTTAAATGTCATTGTACCCAACAAAAGTTGATGATAGTTCATTAATGCCATCTACTGGCCAGTCCATGTACAGATTGATCATACTGTCTCAAAATACCTTTTTACAGTTGTGTTTTTGTTGTTTTGTTGTCTTCAGTAGTGGCTTGTTCAAAGTTGAATCCAAACAGGGTTCATATATTTTAACCTGAAATAATTTCTGTTCTTTCTACTAGCCTTTTTTTTTTTCCTCCTGTGTCATTTATTTGTTGAAATTGGATGATTTTTCCTATGGAATTTCCATATTCTGAATCTGACTGATAACATGTTTCCTCTGTCTCTCATATCTCCTATAAACTGTTGATTAGACCTAAAGACCTTCATTTTAGAATTAGCTGGTTCTGCATATGTTCATTTCTCTCAGATCAGAAGTCTTATTGTCTAGTTATCCCACTTACACTAAAGCTGGTTAAGTTGAGCTGTTAGCCTAATCCAGTAGTTACAAAATTCCTCAGGAAACTTTAACCAAATGATTTTAGTAGTCCTTCATCATGGTTGCAAAATAGTGGCGCTTCTAATTCTTTTATTCTTAACTTTTGCATTTGTTAGGTTTGTTTTAAATGTAGTCTATGAAGAAAAGGCAGGATAAGTACTTGTCTGCTAATTTGCAGAATAACAGTGTTTCATTCTTTGAAGGCGAGGTTTTAGGATTTTGGTTAATTTGCTTGTTTTTACTTTGTTTTCTGGTTTATTTATTTATTTATTTTTGTTTTCTGTTTTTTTTTTAAATGAACTTATGGGATGTTAGATAGTGGGGGGGTTTCAGTCTGCTTTAGTCATTGTCATTGTTATGCAAATTTAAAACATCCTAAGTAGAGTTGCATAATAACATGAAACCTCTTGTGTTTATCCTCTAACTTTTCATCAGTGATCGAAACTTCAGGCCAGTCTTGCTTCATCTTCATCTGTAACCCTACTCCACCCACTTTTCTCTGCCTTCATTTTAGTTTGATGCAAATCCAAGACACTGTATCACCTATAACTGTTTCTGTGAGCCTCTGAAAGATAGTGTCTCTTTGTATTATAATATAATTATAATACCATGATCACATAAAAACAAACATAAAACAACTATAAAAAGAAATAATGTCTTAGTATCATTAAATACCTAGTCAGTGCTCAAATTGAAAATTGTCTAAAATGTGTGTGGGGGTTGGGGGGTGTTGGTTAGCCATTGGTTTGAATCAAAATTCAAATATGATTCACCAGATATTATGTATTGTGTTGATATGTCATTGAATTTTCTTTTTAAATTTGTGGATTTTTCTCTTCATCTTTCTCTCTCTCATATTTATTTATTCAAGAGGCTAAGTCAGTTGACCATGAGAGATTTTCACATAGTGGATTTCAATAATTGTATTCCCTTGGTGTCATTTAATGTATTTTCTGTAAATTGTTAATGTCAAAGAGAAACAGAACTGGTCATTAAAGGTGGTAAAAGCACATTTTATTCACTACATTTGCAATAGGGAAAAGAGCTTTCAGTATAGAGCTGAGCTCAGTTACAAAAACAACAAGGACAAGTAGGATTTATAGTCAAGGAGCAGAGTTGAACGTGTCAGTAGGTGGAAAGTTACTAAGAGGAGACAATGAGGGTGTGGGTATTCTTGACGAGAATTTTTATAAAGATAGCTAAGTTGGTCAGATGGACTTTCTGGGTGGCTCAGAGGATAAGAATCCATCTGCCAGTGCAGGAGACACAGGTTTGATTCCTGGGTCAGGAATATCCGCTGGAGAGGAAATGGCAACCCACTCCAGTATTCTTGCCTGGGAAATCCAATGGACAGAAGAGCCTGGAGGGCTATATAATCCATGGGGCCACAAAAGAGTTGCACATGACTTAGTGATTTAACAAGAACAAGATGATTAGATATAAAGGTGGAGGGAAAAATCTTGATCAGATATCAAGGATGGAAGGATGACTTAGCAGGATTCTTGGCAATAACTGGGCTAACTAAGCCAATATTGGGACCCAAGGAAAAGTCTCCATGGGTAAAGGGCTCAGAGGAACCTGTCTGAAATGTGGTTAAGGAGAGAGTCCTTGTCAGTAGTTAATTTAGAAACTTGATCAGATTTCAGTTTGTTGTTCTTTGTTGCTGGAGGGCAAGCCTGCTTCACAGTAATATATAGTGCTCTTGTATCAGTTCAGTTCAGTTGCTCAGTCGTGTCTGGCTCTTTGCGACCCCATGGACTGCAGCATGCCAGGCATCCCTGTCCATCACCAACTCCCAAAGTTTACTCAAACTCATGTCCATTAAGTCAGTGATGCCATCCAACCACCTCATCCTCTGTCATCCCCTTCTCCTCCCGCCTTCAATCTTTCCCAGCATCAGGGTTTTTTCCAGTGAGTCAGTTCTTCACATCAGATGGCCAAAGTATTGGAGTTTCAACGTCAGCATCAGTCCTTCCAAAGAAATCCCAGGGCTNGCTGGCATATTGAGTGCAGCACTTTCACAGCATCATCTTTTAGGATTTGAAATAGCTCAACTGGATTTCATCACCTCCACTAGTTTTGTTCATAGTGATGCTTCCTAAGGCCCACTTGACTTCGCATTCCAGGATTTCTGGCTCTAGGTGAGTGATTACACCATCATCATTATCTAGGTCATGAAGATCTTTTTTATGTAGTTATTCTGTGTGTTCTTACATCAGGAGGCATTTAATGCCATGTATTTAGGTTGTCTCCAATTCAGTTGTGCAGCACGGCCAGGTAACTAAAGAATCTGCTTGCCACGGCAGGAGAAGCAAGAGACTTGGGTTCGATCCCTGGATTAGGAAGATTCCACTGGAGAAGGAAATGGCAACCCCACTCCAGTATTTTTGCCTGGAGAATCCCTTGGACAGAGAAGCCTGGCAGGCAATAGTCCATGGGTCACAAAGAGTCAGACACAATTGAGCATGCACAGATGTCTTAAGCCAATTCAAATTATAGGATTTTATTTAAAGTCTTTAGTTTTGTATTTTTGTTGATTATTGAGTTTTTTGATGGCAGAGACCGTATTTCATTTATAGAGTATTTTTCCTGCTTACATAATAGATGTGGTTGGGTTTTCAAGAAATTTCATGCAGTGCTATACTTTAAGGTATTTAGAAGGAAGCCAAATCTCTACAGTCACAGTATCCAGAGACAATTGCCATCATCTTTGGTAAACAACCTTCTAGACCCTTCTCTTTGAATATATTCCATGGGATTAATTATGAGCATGTGGAGACATATGTTATCACATAAAAATGTATATGTTTACCTAATGAAACCACAGTATAGTCTGCTGCAAAGCAGTGATATATCAAGGAGATATTTTCTCATCAGTGCATTTAAATACACATTCAATTAGGTCAATGATATTATGTTGTTATTTAATCAATTTCCTGTTAAAATTTGACACCTATTATTTTAAAAGTAACTTCCTTTTAAAAAATAGCACTGTGTTAAATATATTATGTAGCACTTGTTTAAAAATCATTTTCATGGGCATATTATATGCCTGTAGCTTAACATTATTAATAAATGAGTTACCTTGACTTCTGGGGGAGTATTATCCGTATTTTCCTGGAGGGTTTGAAATAAGTGTTAGCAGAATCCGTTAATTATTATAGTAAAGAATAGTCATAACTTGCCAGGTACTGGTCCCTTCTTGCTCTTTGCTGTTACCCTACCCCCAACCCCCCAATCACGTAAATAGCTGTTTTTTCTTTGCAGTCTGCATTGCCTCAGGAACAAAGGTGGCTCTGTTTAATAGACTCCGATCCCAGACAGTTAGCACCAGATACTTGCATGTTGAAGGAGGTAATTTCCATGCAAGTTCGCAGCAGTGGGGAGCATTTTACATTCATCTCTGTGAGTATACAAATATGCATTTTTTTTTAGTGTGAAATTAAATTTTTTTAAATAATAAGACTTACAGATATATTTAGTTTTGTCATTTTTATAAGCAGATTAATAAACTTTAAAGATGATATTTGATCTCTGTTTCCATCACACTGCAGTGGATGATGATGAATCAGAAGGAGAAGAATTCACAGTCCGCGATGGATACATCCATTATGGACAAACAGTCAAACTTGTGTGTTCAGTTACTGGCATGGCACTCCCAAGATTGGTATGGCCTTAATGACCTCATGACTGTTTATAGTAAATTTTGATAGCTTTCCCCCTTTTCTGGGTTGTTTATCTGGATGATAGAGGGTACTCTAAAGTTATATTATGATTTATCCTCTTAGCTAATATAGGTTCATTATTCATTGTTTGTGGTGCTTGCTGCATCCTTCCACAGGCCCAAGTTTTCAAAAGCATAGAAATTGTAAATTTCTTTAAAAATATAAGCATAGTTTTTGCTAGTTTACTCTCCTGCAAAAAGATAGAGACAGTGTTTGGGCTTTTTGAAATAGTAAAAAACTGCTTTTCTTAGCAAAATGAAGCAAAAGCCTCTTATACATTCTTCACCATATTCCCCCTTGTTTTCTGAAACAACAGAATTTAGTTGTAGTGTAAAAATGGAAGGAATTTATGAGTAAGTTCGATTCAAGGTCAGCTTGGGGGGAGGGGCTGAGCGAATGGAAGAACTTTGGAAGAACTTTAGTATTACTTTCCTGAGTATGCTTTCTATCTCTTTGATGAAATATTTCGTTGGCTGATATTTTCTGATATTATCTATAATTATCTAAGTTAATGCATCATCTTGTGGTTTTTGTATTTTTCTGTATTGTGGTTGTACAAGGTGATTTTATTTCCCATTTCAACTTAAAGCCAAAGTATGTGAAACATGGTAATATAAATTTACAAAACCTTGAACCTAAGATAGATTATAAAAGGGAGAAAGGTAGGGAAAGAAGGGTGCATAAATAGGAAGACACAAACCAAAAAACAGACTGAATAAATTTTACTAAAGTTCTCTTCTTATTTATTCTGTGTCACTATATTCCAAGGATAATGTTTAGCTTTGGCATTAAATGCTTGTACTTCGGAGGCACAATTCAGAGGCTTATGTCTCTGACCAGCAACAACTTATATATAGGCCACTGAAAAGACTGACTCATTCTAAAAATGGTGTTTTCACTTAGTTTCATATAAAGTACCAGTCTACCTTGCTTGAAAGTCATCTTTAATTGAATATTTTTACATTCAAAACTGGCTCTCACTATAAAACTGTTGAAGTAAAAAAACCTGATCCAGAAAATACCTTAGGAAAAGTTGCAGTACCATCGTTAACACTGTTAACAGTAAACACTTCTTTCTAGAGATCATGTGACTGAGGCATTAGTTTCATAGACAGGTATCAGAATCATAGCTAGGCTTTATATGGTCTATACTACTTCCTGCCTTCCTTTTCATCCACTTACATACAGTTTTCAATGAAAACATGTTTTTCAGAGGAAGCATTCTATAGTTTTCATATGCTTTTAAGAAGGATAACACTGCCTTAATATCTAAAGTTTGCATTTTATGTGTCCTAGAGTATTAGCCTTATTAGAGATCCTTGCTTGATGAACACTGTACCCCCAAGACCAATTTCAATGAGATGAAGGTCTTAGTGAGAAATCTGGTTTGGGTACTTTGAGAACAAGCACAATCTATGTAGCTAACTAATAAAAAACACCAGTTAGCATTTGTCTCATGTCCTCAAGTCTGTCAGATACCCCAGAAATTTGGGTCACCTAACATCTGTTAGATAAACTAATCAGCATAAATTTAGCCTGGGCATTTATAAGGTATAGTGTTAAGAGTATGAATAAGGTGTGTTTTCTGTTGCTGAGGGCTGCATCCCAGTTACCTAAGAATTACAGTAAACACTGTACCAGTGACCTACAGAGCCAGCATAGAGGAGAGAGAGCTGGTTGGAGTAACTCTTGGTGTTAGAATCCATCACTTTCTCATTACACATAGCTTATTATAACATTCACACTACCTGGCTTCTCAGATTTCTTTCCTCTTCTTAATAATTAGAAATTATCACAGCACAGCAGGTTTTTGATACCAAATGGTAGGGGTCATCTTTGGTTTGTTTATTGATGAGACCAGGTCACTCAGCAGTGTCTATATCCAGAGAGCTATTGTGAGAAATAAAATTGAACCAAACATGACCCATAGTCTCAATATGCTCATTATTATTAAGTAGTGGAGAAACAGTAGATTACAAGAATAAAGCTGTTATAGGCAGATCTTGATTCTTACGTGGTAAAATCATAAATGAGTATGGTAGACTTACAGGAAGTTTTAGGCTTATCTCATTCAGAATTCACTATTTCTCTAAAATTCAAGCATTGTTAAACTTAAATACAGCTTTAGGGCTAGAGTTGAATGGAAACATTTGACTTAAGTTTATTAATTAGTCTCACAGAATATATTAGAAAATATAATTGCTAAAAGTGTACTGTCTTCGTTTAAACTCAAAAATTAGTGGTGATATAAGTAGAGTAACAAATATTCAGATAAACTGCAGAGCTAAAAATATGTAAATATGAAGAATGCTGACTTTAAAGATCAGGATTTTTAATAGTTGTGGCTTAGGTGAAGAAAAATGATCATGGAATATAAATTAGGTGTGTGAATCAAGTAATAAAAACCCAATAGAAACCCATAATATTTGTAGCACTGTTCTGAGCACTTTTACAATAATCAGTTCCTTTAACCCTTCAAAAGTCTGTCAGTTATTAAAAATGTCCATTGTGGAGCAAAGTATTATAGTTCTACATGTATAAGTGCATTCTACAAAAGCCCTGAACCTTCCACGGGCCAGTCACTGTCTAGATGCTGGAGATACATTGGTGAACAAGGTAGACTTCCTTTCTTCTTGGAGCTTATGTTTTGGTAGGGCGATAGACAAAAAAACCAGCTAACGAGATGTCTATATAATGTATTTAAAGGTTAATATAAGTGGCAAGACAAATGAAAACAGGATAATGGGAAATGGGAGAGCTAACAGTGGTCAGAGAAGTCTTTATGAAGTGAGGCTATTTGAACACAGACCATAATGAAGTTGGGAAACAGAAACTGGGTGTAGAACATTTCAGGTTGACAGAATGAGAGCAGAAAGAACTTAGGACAGAAATGTGTGAGGACTAGCAAGGAAGCCATGGTAGCTAGAGCTGAGGGAGGAGTGGAGAGGGCAGGTGCCAGGAGATGGTGCTGCAAAGAAGCCATGGGCAGCATCTTGTCAAATCCCTCTCTCTGTCTAGGGTAAAGCTTTCTGTTACCTATGTACAGTAGGGGGCCACTGGAGGCTCTCAAACAGAGAATGATGGCTGGTTTATGTTTGGAAGAATAATTCTGGCTGCTTTGTGAATAAGAGCATAGGGAGATAGAGCAGTGGAAGCAAAGAGTAAGATGACTTGGCTTATGTTATAATTCAGGCAAGAAGCTGATGATGATACCTTAGACCAAGATGGTACTGGTAAGAGGATGAAAGGTGACTGATTTATTTGAAAGTTGACCGAACAGAATTTGTTGACAGATGGCGTGTAAGAGAAAGGAGCGAGTCAAAGATGACTCCACAGTTTTAGGATTGTGTGAACATGGTGTCATTTATTGAGCTTAGGAAGAAATAAAAAATTATCTTTTTGATTGAGATGGCTATTAATAGACATTTTAAGTGGAACTGTTGAATAGGTAGTTGAATGTACAAGTTGAGTGCTTGAGAAAGGCTGTGACTGGAGAAAAATTTAGGAATTGCCAGCCTCTAAAGCTTAGACGGTAAAGAATCTGCCTGCAATGAAGGAGACCCAGGTTTGACCCCTGGGTCTGAAAGATCCTCTGGAGAAGGGAAGGGAAATCTACTCCAATATTCTTGCCTGGAGAATCCCATGGACAGAGGAGCGTGGCGGGCCACAGTCCATGGGGTCGCAAAGAGTCGGACACGACTGAGCGACTAACACTACTACTACTAACCTCTAAAGAGAATAGAAAGTCTGTAGAGTATAGGGCGGAGAAGGCAATGGCACCCCACTCCGGTACTCTTGCCTGGAATATCCCATGGATGGAGGAACCTGGTAGGCTGCAGTCCATGGGGTCGCTAAGAGTCGGACACAACTGAGTGACTTCACTTTCACTTCTCACTTGCATGCATTGGAGAAGGCAATGGCAACCCACTCCAGTGTTCTTGCCTGGAGAATCCCAGGGACGGGGGAGCCTGGTGGGCTGCCGTCTATNGTGGAAGCAAAGAGTAAGATGACTTGGCTTATGTTATAATTCAGGCAAGAAGCTGATGATGATACCTTAGACCAAGATGGTACTGGTAAGAGGATGAAAGGTGACTGATTTATTTGAAAGTTGACCGAACAGAATTTGTTGACAGATGGCGTGTAAGAGAAAGGAGCGAGTCAAAGATGACTCCACAGTTTTAGGATTGTGTGAACATGGTGTCATTTATTGAGCTTAGGAAGAAATAAAAAATTATCTTTTTGATTGAGATGGCTATTAATAGACATTTTAAGTGGAACTGTTGAATAGGTAGTTGAATGTACAAGTTGAGTGCTTGAGAAAGGCTGTGACTGGAGAAAAATTTAGGAATTGCCAGCCTCTAAAGCTTAGACGGTAAAGAATCTGCCTGCAATGAAGGAGACCCAGGTTTGACCCCTGGGTCTGAAAGATCCTCTGGAGAAGGGAAGGGAAATCTACTCCAATATTCTTGCCTGGAGAATCCCATGGACAGAGGAGCGTGGCGGGCCACAGTCCATGGGGTCGCAAAGAGTCGGACACGACTGAGCGACTAACACTACTACTACTAACCTCTAAAGAGAATAGAAAGTCTGTAGAGTATAGGGCGGAGAAGGCAATGGCACCCCACTCCGGTACTCTTGCCTGGAATATCCCATGGATGGAGGAACCTGGTAGGCTGCAGTCCATGGGGTCGCTAAGAGTCGGACACAACTGAGTGACTTCACTTTCACTTCTCACTTGCATGCATTGGAGAAGGCAATGGCAACCCACTCCAGTGTTCTTGCCTGGAGAATCCCAGGGACGGGGGAGCCTGGTGGGCTGCCGTCTATGGGGTCGCACAGAGTCAGTCACGACTGAAGTGACTTAGCAGCAGCAGCAGCAGCAGCAGAGTATAGGGAGAGGGAAAGAGATCTGGGGACTCAGTTCTGGAGCACTGAAGGCAGTTAGAGCAGGTGTATTTCCAAAGGAAGAATGTGTGGGTCAGATGCTTCTGAGAAAGCTAAGGTGAGGACAGAGAAGTGTTTATGGGATTCATCTGTCTTGAAGTCCTTAAGGACCTCACTAAGAGAGATTTTGAAACACAAAGTTGGAGAGATTTTAGGAGATGAGATGGTGAGGAAGAGGAGTTTTGCTATAAAGGGGAACAGAGAAATGGGGCAGTGAGAGGGAAGGAGAAGGACATGTAGTCAAGGAAGGGGTTTCTTCTTTTTTTTAATGTCAGTGACTGGAGACTTTATTGATTTTCCACACCACTTGGTATGCAGGATTTTAGCTCCCCAGCCAGGGACAGAACCCATGCCTCCTGCTTTGGGAGCATGGAATCTTAACCACTAGACCACCAGGGAAGTCCCAAGGAAGGGATTTATTTCTGATTTAAGGATGAGAAGTAGTTCCAACATGTTTGTATACTGTTGAGAGTAATCTTCACAGTCTTCAAACACTTAGTGATTACCTTCCATGTGATAAGTAACACTGAAGGTTTGAATAGTATTATCTTTCAGATATCCTGTGTGTTTTGTGGAATATTTGTAGTTTAAGGTCATACTATATAATGGAAAGAGTTCAAGCTGGGCAGGCAGCCAGCCTTGAAATCATACTTTGGTTCTTCAGCTACTGACCAGGTGAATTTGAAGAGCTTAACCTGACCTCTGAGCCTGTTTCCTAATCTGCAGAATGATGCCTATTTTATGTTAAAACAAAGCAACAGCATGTAAGTGTGATAATGGACTTAGGTACTAACTAGCATACCCATAGTGACCTTTAGAGATAATTTTCCCTTTGATGTTGGAATATTTGTCATTGTGTATTATTGGAGAGGCCATGTGAACTTGCTACTCAAAATACAGTTCATAGACCAGCAGGATAAACATCACATGGAAATTAGCCAGAAGTGCAAAATATCAGGCCCTCTGTGTGATCTGCAGGCTCAGAACAGATGTATGTTTAGCAGGAACCCCATATGATTTGTACGGATGTCAAAATTTGAAAAGCACAGATTTAGAAAGCAAGTGCCTGCCTGCCCTATTGTTTTTAGGAGTTGGTGGGAGAAGGCAACATGTCTGCATTCTTAACATGCTTGCAATTTAAAAGTATTTTTATGCCTAACTTTGTTTGTAAATGCTGTTGTGTATGTAGATATGTGACAGGTATCTGTGATGTATTATTTCATGGCAGATTCTTGCTGTGGACTCTTAACAGTGTAGGAAATGAAGACTCTCCATATATGATGACCTTTCCTTTTTTAATTGTTGAAATGCAGATAATTAGGAAGGTTGATAAGCAAACCGCGTTACTGGATGCCGATGATCCTGTGTCACAGCTCCACAAATGTGCATTTTACCTTAAGGATACAGAAAGAATGTACTTGTGCCTTTCTCAAGAAAGAATAATCCAGTTTCAGGTATGTTTATAAATTGCTGTTAAAATCTAAAATGTGCAAACTGTTAGGTTAGCAGCATTCAGAAACATGAAACTTTCATTTAAAAACTGTTAATAGTATTCAAATACATGAATCTGTGTTCAGGTATTTATCCCGATTTCAAGGGTCCTTAGCCCACATGTTCTTCAGACATGGTAGTCATTCTACTTCAAAGAACTTAAAACTATGAAAGTGTTCTAAGAGAAGCAGTTAACATCTAATTCTGAGGGATGAAAAGTTCTTCAGATTATCCAAAAGTAGATGTTGGGTGTTGAGAGTCTCCTGAAATATGTGCAGACAACACTGTATATAGGGGTGCGTGTGTATTTCGGAGGAGGGTTCATAATTCTCATCAGATTTATATTGGGATTGGAGAAGGGAATGGCAAACCAGTTCAGTATTGCCTTGAGAACTCCACGAACAGTACGAAAAGGCAAAATGATAGGATACTGAAAGAGGAACTCCCCAGGTCAGTAGGTGCCCAATATGCTACTGGAGATCAGTGGAGAATTAACTCCAGAAAGAATGAAGGGATGGAGCCAAAGCAAAAACAAANAGGGAGGCCTGGTGTGCTGCGGTTCATGGGGTCACAAAGAGTCGGACATGACTGAGCGACTGAACTGAAGATAGTAATGATGACACTGTTAAAAGCTAATTAGTCAAAATTTAATTTTTAACTATATTGACTCAGAAGACCTTTATGAGGGCATTTATGACATTAAATGATTTAATAGAATAGTTACACTTCCACATGAAACTCATTTGTGGACATCTGGAGACTTTTTCCAGTGAGATGGCCACACACAGCTGGTCTCCTCAGCCCAGCACTAATGGTCTGGCCCAGGTGTTTCGAGGCAGGGATAGGGGATTGCTATTCACATCTTGGTTCCTTCCTGCTGAAAGTACAGAATTTCCTATAGTTCTGTAAGTAGGAGGAAACTTCCATTCTCTCTCTCTTTTGTTGTTATCATTTAGTCACTCGGCCATTTTCGACTCTTTGTGACCCCATGGGCGTAGCCTGCCAGGCTCTTCTGTCCATGACATTTCCCAGGCAAGAATACTGGAGTGGGTTGCCATTTCCTTCTCCAGGGGATCTTCTAAGCCCAGGGATTCAACCACGTCTCCTGCATTGGCAGGTGGATTCTACACCATTGAGCCACCAGGGAAGCCCCCCTCTCACTTAGGAATCTTGGAAGCATTTTAAGCAGCTAATTATATCATATACTGATCTTTTATTAAAGAAATTATACAGGTACTGGTGTAATTTTACTTAAATGGTTATTCTGAAAGGTATTATTAATTTTTAGTATGTCACAAAATAGTGTATATTAAAATAAAACTAGCTTTATGTGAGGTTTCCATATTAATATTCTGTTTTTAATTAGGAGTTGGAAAAGTATGGTGCCTGGGAAGTTTGTAAATTTGCACTAAATTCTCTTCATGAGTGTTACTTTGTTAAAATTGTCTTATAACACCACAATGTATATAATTTATAACCGTTCTTTTTTTCTAAGGCCACTCCATGCCCAAAAGAACCAAATAAAGAGATGATAAATGATGGAGCTTCCTGGACAATCATTAGTACGGATAAGGCAGAGTATACATTTTATGAGGGAATGGGCCCTGTCCTTGCCCCAGTCACACCTGTGCCTGTTGTAGAAAGTCTTCAGGTGAGACCTCTTACAAGTTGACTTCAGCTTTTTGCAACTGTTAGCTATGACGTGGCATAATTTTACTTCACAAGAAATTTGGTTTTTCTTCAAATTCTATGATTTGAAGGGTTTTTTACACAGTGAGGAAGAAGAAAATCAGAGGAACACACATAATTTTAGCTAGAAATTTTGAATGTAAATCAGCTTGTATATCAAGAGTTTTAGTTCACTTTGTCTTTATAATCATGTTATTTAAAGGAAGTATTTCAAAATTATCTCTTTTTTTGCATGATAGTTGAATGAAAAACTCATCTGTATACTTTAATGACAAACAAAAATTTTCCTCAACATTGTTTTGATTTTCTGTGAATTGCAGTTGAATGGCGGTGGGGACGTAGCAATGCTTGAACTTACAGGACAGAATTTCACTCCAAATTTACGAGTGTGGTTTGGGGATGTAGAAGCTGAAACTATGTACAGGTACTTAATATAATTTTTTATATCATCCAGAGTTTTTGATGGGGGTGGGTATGTGAGACTCTTTCCCAAGAGTCCTGTATTAAGAGGTTAATTGTCCTGTATTAAGCAACCTTGTTTTTAAGTTTCAGTTATAAAATTTGCCATGCTTTTAAGTGATTTCTATTTCCTCCTCAGATGTGGAGAGAGTATGCTCTGTGTTGTCCCAGACATTTCTGCATTCCGAGAAGGCTGGAGATGGGTCCGGCAGCCAGTCCAGGTTCCAGTAACTTTGGTCCGTAATGATGGAATAATTTATTCCACCAGCCTTACCTTTACCTATACCCCAGAACCAGGGCCACGGCCACATTGCAGTGCAGCGGGAGCAATCCTTCGAGCCAACTCAAGCCAAGTGCCCCCTAATGAATCAAACACAAACAGCGAGGGAAGTTACACAAACGTCAGCACAAATTCAACCAATGTCACATCATCTACAGCAACAGTTGTGTCCTAACTACCGTCTTTTCACTAGGACTTACACTGACTTGAGTGCGGCAAAATGTTGACAGAAAAAAAAAAGAAAGAAAAAAATGAACAATCTTTTGTGGTTTCTTGGGAAAACTTTTCATACCAGGTTATACTATCCAAAAACCCCATTACCTGCAAGTGCTTATTTGAAGTGCAGAAGCCACAGTAAAACAAAACAAACAACAAAAAAAACTTGTACAAACTTCTGGAAATCAGTTTTTTTCAGCTGTTATTTTTATTTGGTTGGTTTTTGTTTGATTTTGTTTAAATGGGAGAGAAATAGAGATGTGGCTGGAGTAAAAGTNCAATCTTTTGTGGTTTCTTGGGAAAACTTTTCATACCAGGTTATACTATCCAAAAACCCCATTACCTGCAAGTGCTTATTTGAAGTGCAGAAGCCACAGTAAAACAAAACAAACAACAAAAAAAACTTGTACAAACTTCTGGAAATCAGTTTTTTTCAGCTGTTATTTTTATTTGGTTGGTTTTTGTTTGATTTTGTTTAAATGGGAGAGAAATAGAGATGTGGCTGGAGTAAAAGTTAATCAAAGTGAAGTCGCTCAGTCGTGTCCGACTCTTTGCGACCCCATGGACTGTAGCCTACCAGGCTCCTCTGTCCATGGGATTTTCCAGGCAATAGTACTGGAGTGGATTGCCATTTCCTTCTCCAGGGGATCTTCCCAACCCAGGGATCCAACCCGGGTCTCCCGCATTATAGACAGACGCTTTACTGTCTGAGCCATCAGGGAAGTCCTCAAAAAAAAAGTTAATCAAACTAGAATACAAAAATCTAACATAGTTTTTATGGACCAAGGAACTTGTATAAGCTTTAGTAAAAGGTACATTTTCACCATACCTTTTTTATATCACATATATAATACACCTTTGTTACCAAATAGGTTGTTCTCCTCCCCACCCACTTTGAGCTTTTGCTCTTAAGTACATTCAGGTTCCAAGCCTGACCATGCTTGTTTAATCTAATTACCATACTCTTCCAGGTGTTTCTGGTCCACGGCTGGAACTGTTCTTTTATTATTTTTTTAAAAGCTGAAGTCTTATGACTTTTCTTGAATGGAAGGTGTTTTGATTTCAGCAAGTCAAATCTTGTAAAGGCCTGCATTCATATTTCTTTTAAGATTATATGAAGTCTGTGCAAAAGCTTTAAAAAAAAAATGCCTCTGCCTTGCCTGCAATACATTCAATGTACTTAGTCTCTATTCTCAAATACCGTTGATAGTTATTTCTCTGTGTTACATTTTTTTTTAATATATTTATAGTGGTAATCTAAGAGGTTCTAACATTTACCTGAAATTAAATGTGGCCATTTAGTCATTAATGAGTTAATGGCATGGAACATGTTGGTTTTTACAGTGTTCCCTCCCCTTTTCCTGTGCAGAAATGTATCTACTCAGTCAACATTTGTTCAGGTTTCCTCCCCCTCCTTATCTTGTACATAACTTGTATTATGTGTAAGTTAAACATTTTATTTTGAACTTGGAATATTCCCAGTGATTTCATTCAGCAGGGTGTTTTTCTGCCTTGTTGGCATATGATAACAAAAAAGTATCATGCTAAGTATTTGCTACCAGTTGGTAGATGGTGCCCTTATTGTATAATAAGGAAAAATCTCAGCAAAAGCATGGTGTTATTTACTTTTTCTTTGGTGGGGGGTGGGTAGCCTAGGTCAAAACATCACTGTAACCTTGAAACAGGATGCTTTTAATAGATGACCAACTAAAATAGCTGGAAGACAATACTTTAGAAATGGATAGTTGTAAGATTATAAAAATGCAAATGTAATTTATCTTTCCATTTCTCTCCCTTTTTTTATCTTCTCTTCCCCAACACTGAGTGTCTTCACAAATGTCACCTACTCAGAAAGCATTTCTTCTCCATTTAAGGTTTGATGGCATTCCGGGTTGTGTGCTGCCTATCTATGCTGGACTCACCTCTTTTACATTGGTTTTGTTCCTACACTTTGGTTATACCTTTGTTTGGTTTCTTAGAAATTGCGGCAGACTCATTGGGCTACATTTAGTACAGGATTTGTGTGTGTAATGTTACAGGACATGGTCTAGTAATACAATCATCTTTCTTCAAGTAAAAACTACCTCTAGATTGTGGTAAGCTTTTACTGTCCCATAAAACAGAAGCCACAAGTACCTTAAGGATGCAAAACTGTAACTTCCTGCATATCTTTCCGTACAGAAATTGTCTTTTTGGTGTCCTGGGCTATTTTGAAAAGTTTCCACCCGTAGGCTTTTTAAAACATCATTGTTAATAGCTTCCCCCCATTCCCACCCCACAGCTTTGATAAATCTTCATTACTCATTCTTTTGCTCAGACTATGCCATTGTAAATATAGTTCCTAACATCTTGAAATCGCTTTTTCCTCAGTTTTCAAGGGCGAAGTCATTTGTAAAACACGTAGTTAAAGTTATTGTGATCTTTTCTTTACTGCAAGCCTTTTTAATTACTACAGGCTGCATTACGCTATACATAGCCTTTCTCTCTCTAAGTCTGCTCCCGTCACTAGCTTCTCTTGTAAGCTAATCCTGCCTCATACTTTAAATCTGTTTCAGTGACCAAGGGCAGAATTCTTTGTGGCCTTATCTTTCTTTGTTTTAACTGTTTACTGGCTTTTTCTTGTAAGCTTGCTTATTTCTGAGTAGTATTTATTCTGCTCTCTGTTGAGTCTGGAAGTAGCCTTCACACAGTGCTTTTTGTTCAGAGTGCAGAAATGTTTTCAGTGCTGCTGAAATGGGCCACATGTTTCCTCCACTTCCCAAGTTTGTTATTTAGTTACCAATTTATATTAAATTAACTGATAACAAATAAGATGCTTTTGAAGCACAAACTATTCCTACCCAGCATTGCAACTCAAAATATTTTTTTTCAAGTTTATGACTTTATTAAAATGAACTTTTGCTTTTTTACTGTTTAACTATGTCTAATTTTGGCTCTGTTTATTTTAATAAGATAATTGAAATATTGGACTATAAACCCTTTTCATTGTTGGTTCTTTTTTTAAGATTTAAGAGTATACTCCTACAGGCCCCCACCCCCACCCCCTGCCACTGTTTTATGCCATTCTACATACCACAAACTGAAATGATTTGTCTGTTATGGCTTATCGTTTATCAGTAGTTCTTTTGTCAGCTGCTTAAAAAATTTTTTGTGAATTATTTTCAGTGTATAATTTACAGGAGCCTCGTCCTCCAGTTATAGTATTGTAGAACGTGGCCCTTCCTCCAATTGTGGCATTATGCTGACCATTTTCCCTCATAAAGTCTCTCAGAATGGTAACCACTTCAGTTAAAGTATAGTATGTTCAAGTTTTTTTTTTTTAAGTCATGTGTTAGAAGTATAGCCTATGCTTTTATGATTCTATGCAGTTTCTGAAAATATGCATAGAAGCTGTCTCATATATTGTTTTACTTGATTACATAGATTGAGAAGGCAAACAAAAAGCTATAAATATAAAATGCCCTTTTTATTTTGAATGGTTTCAGAGTTGAACACTAGTATAATCTGCTGCTGAACTTTTCTTAAACCACGACAAGATATCTGTATGTGCGTATTAATTGGTAAAATATTTGTCACTCTTACTGCACAGACTTATTTGCGATATTAACTGGTTATTATTATTATTTTTTTTTTAAGGAAACTAGTACTGTCTGTGCCCTCACAGAAAATTGTCAACAGTTTTTAAGAACTAAACTATTCATGTTTAATCAGATAATCCATGCGGGGGTGGGGGTGGTGGGGTTCTTTTTTGAATCAAAATGTTATTCAATTATTAACTGAGTTACTTACTTTTGATTTCAAAAGCAGCTGTGTTTCTGATGAATACTGAACAAATGTGTGTAATTTTCTGTGCCAGACTTTTGACTTTGTTTTCAAGCACTGTAACGTGGGATGGATGGTTAGAAACAATAATATATTAGGGTTTCTATTTAACCCTTTCAGGACTGAACTGTATTTCCTTTTATTAATTTTTCCCTGTGTTGTGATAAATGTTTGCCAGCATTCAGTACTGTGTTGGTCCAGATGTAGGTTTATATGCTCATTTTTAGCTTATTTCTTGTACCTTGCAGCATGCTCTACGCATTCAGTCCTTAAGGGGTTTATTTTACAAACTGTGCGCCTGTAAGGTTTATTAGCAATAAGATAGAAAATTGAGCAAGTTTATACCATAATTTTGTAGAAAAAAGAATCTGCTCAGTTCCATATTTCATCCATGAGAAACCTGCAATACGGGCAGTTTCAAGAAATAAATAAAAAGGAAATGTAAACCATTGTAAAAGTGTTCTGTTGGACGTGCCTGATACATGTGTTATCATCATTGATTTCAGAATACTTAAAGTTTGTCTGTTTATAGTTTTACCTTGCTGTCTAAACTTCATCACATCAAAGTAATAACTAGTGATTTTATTTTTGTTTTTTGCATTTTTAACTAGATAGTGCTTTAAAAAGAAACTTTTTTTTGAGAGGGTTTTTTGGTTTTTTTTTCTGTCCTTGTAAATGGGGAAATGGACTTTGGACAACTCGAATTGTCTCCTAATTCAGGAACATTTTGAACTAATCTCAACATGATTGGAGAGCATTATTTAATGGCAGCTTGCTTTTCCAGTATGAGGTTATCGTTTGGGCCTGGTGTATGAAAGAACATAGAATGGTTTGTGCTTTTTGTTGGGGGCTCTTGAGAATGCTTTCAGAGAAAGCATACTTTGTTTAATGGTTTAGTTGCTAAGTCGTGGCCAACTCTTGTGACCTCATGGCCTGTAGTCTCCTCTGCCATGGGATTCTCTGGGCAAGAATACTGGAGTGGGTTGCCACTTCCTTCTTCAGGGGATCTTCCCGACCTAGGAATCAAACCTGGGTCTCCTGCATTGTAAGCAGATTCTTTACCAACTGAGCTATGAGGGAAGCCCACTTTGTTGAACAGGGAAACAGTAAAGGAGGAGGTTGTTACAGATTTTTAAAATCATAGCAAGTTCATTTATCTGACATCCCCTAAAAGAAAAAAACGTAAGCCAGGTTATTAGGATTTTGCTAAAGACATCTTCTGAAAATAGTGATTGTTAAATAAATAATTTAGTTGGGGTTTGAGTGGTGAGACTTTCAATGGCTAGGATTGGTAATAGCTTCCTTTAAAAAATAATTTATTATTTTTTTAACAATAGGCCTTGTTGGTTATCTGTCTTAAATACAGCAGTGTGTACTTGTCAGTTCCAGACTCTCATCTCTAGATTAAGTAATAGCTCCTTTAGAATTTAGATGGGAATAAAACAATGATATGTAAAGAGTGTGTGATCACTTTCTAAGCAGCCTAATGAAAGATCAGTGTGTGTCCTTGGATCCCTAAATCGTTGCCAGTTTAAAAGATACAGAGGGCAAGCTACATCAGATGCTAGTGGTGAAGGATCCCAGTCGTAAGTCCTCTTCCCAAAGAAAAATCTTTTTCCCTAGTTTAATGCTAGACAACAATGAGGGCAACGATTAAGTTGGTATATATAAGGTACAAATGAAGGGATTAATTTTGACTTATGGTCAGACCTTAACGCTCTAGGCTCGGAGATAGAACACACAGCCCTGGCGAGAACCCGCAAGACTGGACAGTTAACTCGCAGGTCTGTGTGTTAAGGTTAAAGTCATCTGTGTGCCTGGCGCACAGGTGTTGAACAAATACTTTAAGGTGTTATGCACACATATGTAAGAAGTTGTGACTCATCTTGGTTTAAATAAAAGACAGATGAATATTATCTAATCCAGAAAAGGAACAGGGTTTCCACTCTTAACAAGAAACATTCATGTTGAACTCAGGTTTTTTTTGTTTGTTTGTTTGTTTAAGGGAATTTATAGAATGTTTTGCTTTGGGGGAAGTAGCACTTTAAAATGTGACATTCTATGACTTTTTTAAAAGAAGTTCAGGTGTGCAAAGTTCTTTCTGGCATGATCAACTGTAGTCCCTGTTTCTCACCTCCTTGTATTCTACAACCCTGCTCATTGAGTGCAGTCAGCATGCAGGTTGTTCATTTCTGGCATCTTTGCCTGGTGGATCATTTCTGCTGATGCTGAAATCCCAAACTGTTGATCTAGAAACACCACCCTCCACCCCACCCCCGTCTTCTTCATATAAGAAAGTAGAGTGTGATGAGGTCATTCCCAGTGGCCTGTTGAGCCAATTTTGACAGCTGTTCTTTTTTCCTGAAACTAAGCTTTGTCCCTGCAAGGATGTTCTCTTTGTCCTCACTCGCCACGCAACACAAAGTCAGTGATTGTGATTTTCTCCTGCTCCTTAAACCTTCACAGCTAAATTCTTAATTCAGATACTTTGTTATAATAATGAAAAGCTTTGGAAAATAATTGTGACTCAGAAACAATCATTGTGACTTTAATCATTGATTATCTTAGAGAGTAGCTCTAAGGGTTGTCAGCTGGTAAGATTCCAAAGGTGCAGATATGATCTTTGGGAAGAATGTCAGGTCAAGGATAATGGAATATGCATGTATTTGCTTAGAAGCATGAATATCCATCCTTATTATTTCTGAGTAGTGCTAGAAGTTGGAATTAGTTAAGACACAGCTAGGAATGTTTAAACAGCCAGTAATGTTCTAGGTGCTTAGCTTATTCAGGGCATGGCTGTTTTCCTGAAAATTTTCACGAAGGACTTGTCTGTCTGCTTAGGCTGCCATAAGAAAATACTGCATGGCTTAAAACAACAGAAACTTATTTTCTCACATTTCTAAAGGCCAGAAATCTGAGATCAAGGTGCCAACATGGTTAGGCTCTTGTGAGGACACTTAACTGGCTTGCAGGTGGGGCCACCTTTTGCTGTTTGCTTTCACAGCATAGAGACATCTGTATCTTCTTAAGACCACAGTCCCTTTTTGTTTAGGACCCAATCCTTAATTAACTCCTAAAGGCCTATCTCTGGATACAGTCAGATTGAAAGTTAGGCTTCAACATGAAATTTAGGCGAAAACAGTTTAGTTTGTAGCAGGGCCCTTCCTAAAAGCTTTCTAGATTACAGTTTCAATAATTTATTGGATACGAATCTATAGTATAGTATTCAGGTTTCTTGCATTTTTAAGTCCTGGAGGGGGGTTTTCAGTAGTCAGCTAAGATGATGAACGGACTTGGGCTGAGGGACAGGGGAGAGGCAAGATTGAGATAGAAATCACTTTGACCACCTGTGAATTGTTTTGTGGCCATGATTTAATCCTCACCACGACACTGAGCTAATGTGCTTGTATCACAGATGACTGGCTCAAGACTTGCCCAGAGTCACACACTAAATTTAGCAGAGCTAGGCTTCAGAAGTGGGCCCAGGGGCCCCACAGTCATGCTAGAGGGGCAGGCTGGATGTCTCAGTCATGAAGGGGCAGGGACTCGGGTTACTAGGGGCTGGTGCTGCTACAGACTCTGTCTCCCTAAGGAGCTTTGTAGGGAATAGCCATTCTATGTCAGTCCTCACTTCACAGTAGAGGAAAGATGTAGCCCGAGAGAAGGTGAAAAGCCCAAATGTTACTGTCGATCGAAAATGCTTTATTCATTTGAACGTGCTATCCAATTTCAAGGTGTGTGTTTGTTTTCACTATTAATGTAGTGTCCTGGCCTCTTGGTTAATGTTCTTGCTCCCTCTGGCCAAGCCTTACACATACATATGGGCTAAATTACACAACTCTGGAGAGAAACAGGAGGCCACTTGATCTGGGTCCTCCAGGATCATGGTCTTCAGGCTTTTCTTTTTTTTCCTTGCTGCTCATTCAAGAAAACAGTGATATGGTGGTTTTGTATTTAATACTTCAAAGAACAATAGTGGTTATTAGAGTTAACAAGAGTTAAGTCAGAAACCAATCCTGGATAACTTAGGGAAAAGGGATTTTGTAAGAGTAGCAGAAACTCATCAGACTGACGGGAAGCCTGGATCATGTTTCTAAGGAGGGCAGCTCTTGTGAGCTAAGGAACCCTGGATCGTAGGAATGGTCTGCCCAGAGAGCCACTACTGTGAGCCTAACCTCTTTAATCCTCAAGTCAGCTGCTCTAGATTCAATCTGCAGATGACAGCAACTGGCAGTGTGAGCCCAGGTCGCTTGCCTGTCCTGTGCACTTAGAGGAAGGGTCAGTTAAAAGGAACTTCTTGGAGGGCATGGCAACCCACTCCAGTATTCTTGCCTGGAGAATCCGAATGAACAGAGAAGCCTGGTGGGCTACAGTCCATGGGGTTGCAAAGAGTCAGGTATGACTGACCAACTAAGCACAGAGGCTCTTTGGCTTCTATGGTCACAGGCAAGCCTAGATTTAGAACCAACAGGGGAAGAAATATTTCCTTAGGAATTTGAGTTTGCTAGGATAAGGAATCGGAGAAGGCAATGGCACCTGACTCCAGTACTCTTGCCCGGAAAATCCCATGGATGGGAAAATCAATGGGATCTCGAAGAGTCAGACACGACTGAGCGACTTCACTTTCACTTTTCACTTTCATGCATTGGAGAAGGAAATGGCAACCCACTCCAGTGTTCTTGTCTGGAGAATCTCAGGGACCGGGGAGCCTGGTGGGCTGCTGTCTGGGGTCGCACAGAGTTGGACACTACTGAAGCGATTTAGCAGTAGCAGCAGCAGGATAAGGAATAGGTAGGTGCCAGGCAGCTGCTCTAGAGGGCTACAAGCAATAAGTTCTGTAGTAAAATGTATTAACTGTATTCTCAGTGCTAAAGACTTTACTTGAAATACTTCATATTCCTCAAATCTCTGAGTCCATTTAATAGGCAGTTTTGAAAAGGATTTTCAGATGAGTCAGAACACCAAAACCCCTTTTATCTCCTCTAGGCTTCCAGCCATCCCTAGAAGGGCCCCTTCCACCCAATAGGCTCTTAGAAACTCTGACTCTGCTTACCACACCCACCCCCTACACCCAGCAACTGATAGCCTCAGGACCACTGAAGAGACTTCCTCTTGCTTTCTGCAGGTTATTGGGCAAGAAGCAAACAGGAGATTGCAGGGAGCTTGTTTTGACATAGCAACTCTGACACATCCACTGAGAAGCAAAGAACATGTTTGCAGGAAGAAGAATGAAGCAAACTTTTAAAGAGGGGACATTCCCAGTTCCACCCCTTTCTGAAGCTTGACTATATTCCTGCCTTAAGTACCACAAGATAACTCATCCATTCAGTGCTTCAGTGAACTTGAATAGGTTCATATTACTTGCACCCGGTGTTGTAATAGAAAAGTCTTGCCACTGTTGCCTTAATTTCATCGACAAAAGGCCATTTTTAGGGTTCTGCAGCTGTAAGTGGCAAAACCATGTTCAAACCTAGGCCCTCTGGACCTGAGGGGAGGTCAGGGTTCAGAGGCAGTACCAACATCTAGGAGAGCAGCACCGAGATAGAAGCATCTGAACCATGTCAAAAGAGTGAGGGTCCAGGATTTTACCAGGTAGACATGCCTGTGTGGATGTTGGAGGAGTGGATAGGCTGGATGAAGGCAGGGAGCATAGTCCAGGCAGGTCCTAGTGTAATGGAACCATGGGAGCAGTAGGAATTGTCATGAGATGGGAGCAGTAGGAATTGTCATGAGATTGTGTATAAATTTTAACAGGCTACCAGGGTTCCATAGGTAGAATGTCCTGCCATGTCTGTTAAGGGGAACAGTTCTCTCTGCACTTCATATGCTTGTAGGGGGACCTTATGTTTGCTGAGATTCCTGGCCTCTGCCCTTTACTCAGTACAGTATTGCTACTGCTGCTGCTAAGTCGTGTCAGTAGTGTCCAACTCTGCAACCCCATAGACAGCAGCCCACCAGGCTCCTCTGTCCCTGGGATTCTCCAGGCAAGAATACTGGAGGGGGTTGTCATTGCCTTTTCCGAGTATAGTATTAGCTTTGCTGATGAGTTAATTTAGCTCTACATCAGCCAGGAACTGCAGATATAGTAATAAAATCCTGCTATATATGGGGCTTTCCTGGTGGGACAGAAAAAAGGAAAACTAAGTTCAAGTATTCAGTATATGTACATGCATGTCCTGGGCTTCCCTGATAGCTCAGTTGGTAAAGAATCCACCTGCAATGCAGGACACCCCGGTTCTATTCCTGGGTTGGGAAGATCTGCTGGAGAAAGAATAGGCTACCTTCTCCAGTATTCTTGGGCCTCCCTTGGCTCAGCTGGTAAAGAATCTGCCTGCAATACAGTGGACCTGGGTTTGATCCCTGGGTTGGAAAGATCCCTTGGAGAAGGGAAAGGCTGCCCACTCCAGTATTCTGGCCTGGAGAATTCCATGAAATGTATAGTCCATGAGGTCGTGACTGAGCGACTTTAACTTTCATATGCATGTCTATGTATTAAAGTGCTCCTACTGAAAATGTCAGTCCTTCCCTCATGGCTCAGTGCTAAAGAATCCACCCGCCAATACAGGAGACTCTGGTTTGATCCCTGGGTTGGGAAGATCCCCTGAAGAAAGAAACAGCTACCCACGCCAGTATCCTTGCCTAAGACGTCCCATCAGAATCACAGAGTCAGATACGACTTAGCAACTAAATCACAACTGAAAATGTCACCATCTCGAGCCCAGAGATGATGGAATCTGACCATCAAAAAAAAAAAGACCCTCCAGGGACATCATCTATGGATGAGAATTACTGTGTCCTAGAAGTACTGAGTAGGTGATGTTCAGTATAAAAATCTGTTGTTTTTAATGAGTGCTTTGCTGTTTGAGTGGGAGTACCATCGCTTCACAGTCTTGTGCAGCCAGCTGAGGAACTGAGGCCTGCCCCTGTTGTCTTTCTCGGGGTCCCTTTCAGCCACTTTGCAGTAATCCCTGGGCACACATTCAGAGGGCAGGGTGAGGTGCTGTGAGCTCCTGGTGATCGAGAGATGACTACAGTCCCTGCCTAGGAAAGTCCATCGGGAAGCAGGCTGTGACTGGGATTCCCATACTCCAGGAGCGCTTGACCCACGTGGGGTCTGGGAAGCTTCCAGAGAGAATATTGCCTCAGAAGAGCTTTCTGGAGGCTGGGGTGGAGAAGCAAGGTTGAGGGAGGCAGGAGCCGTGCAGGGACCCCAGTGCCCACACAGCAGTTTCCTGCCACTCTCCTGCTTTAAGGCGTGTCCTGTCCTCCCCCCCACCCCCACCCCCAGGATGCAGCTGGAGGAAGGTTACAAGAGTGAAGAGTCACATAGCTTCATTCTGAGACACATATTAGACTTCAGTTAGAAAGGCAAGTGAGCAGCTAGATATCCAGAACTGGAGCTCAGGCCCATCTGTGCTGGAGACACACATTTGGGAGTCAGTCGCATATAGATGGGGTTCGACGCCACCAGCCTGATGAGATCTCAGAGGGAGGAGAATATGTAGAAAAGAGGTCCAAGCCCCACGCACCAAGCCAACAGTCCCTGTTTAAGCCGTGTTTCTTAAGCTTTTTATGCTAGGATCCTGCAGGGGAAGGGGTTAAAATTCGAGGCTGATTCTGTAGGTCTGTGGGTGTGTGTCTTGAGATCCTGTATTTCAGCAGTGCTGCAGCACAGGGACTGAGGTCTAGAGACCCCACCTAGAATGCCGAGGGCCTCGCATATGCCCAGACAGAAATGGGAGTGATTGACAAAAAGGGTAACATGCTGTTCACTTGGGGAAGGAAAAGGCAACCCACTCCAGTGTTCTTGCCTGGAGAATCCCAGGGACGGGGAGCCTGGTGAGCTGCTGTCTGTAGGGTTGCACAGAGTCGGACACGAATGAAGTGACTTAGCAGCAGCAGCAGCCTCTTCACTTAGTAAAAGTGATAGTTTTTAACTAACCTCACTATTTTTAGGTCCTCATTAACTCACAAATGGTTTGAGAATTAGGCTTACTGTTTTTGAAGCACAGGGTCAAGATTTCTCTCTACCCTTGAGAAGACCTATACCAAATTGCAAATGGACTCATCAGACTCTGCTGTCCGTGCTGATGAAGTGGCTTAAAGATCAAAATGTTCACATGCAGTCATATTTACAAGACACAGAAGCCTACATTACATGATCATGGGTCATAACATCCAGAGTTCGAGCGTCTTTGGTGAATTGCTGTATCCAGGAGTCAGAGGAATGCTGAAAGAGTTTTAAAACTCTTTGGGGCAAAGGGAGCCTACTTTTAATTGGATTCCCTTACTCCTGTGCCATTCTGCAAATTCAGAAACACAGAAACCTAAAAAATAAGTAGTGTCCAGCTGCTAATGAGATTCACAGACACAACTCTCAGAGCTGAGAGAGGCAGACCATTTGTTTCTCTGCTTCTCTGTGGCCTGCCTCTAGGAAGACTGTTTTCTCCTTCCTGTGATTATAGGTCCAACTGGAGCAAACGATGCACACAGTCCTTCTAAGGAATGGGACTGTAGACTGAAGGTGATCAGAGAAGCAAACTAGATCATCAGAAGTGTTACGGACCCAAAGGTGTGCACACATACACATACACACACACAAAACCGCACCCTGCTCTGATAGTATTTCAACCAAACCAAGGAGTCTTTTTTTGGAACGTGATGTTTAACTTTGTCTATCATGTGGTCTGAACACTAGCCAAGTGTGTGTAGAGAGCAGAGCTTTGGGCATAATCCCTGGAGACTGGGTCACTGAGGACAAGCAGAGAAAGACTTGGCTTTGTGGATCAATGCAAAAAAACTTTGCTTTTGTGTTTTTTTTTTTTTTTTCCTTTTTTACCTTTTGTCACAGATGTGAAGATATTTTACATGCTAGAAAGCAGTATGTAAAGCCCATGAAATGCTTTGTTTCCTGAGTTATCAGAAGAAAATGCTTGCAAGCCTGTGTTTTGTTTGCTCACTGTGAGTGGTTCATTACTGTGTTGCTTTGAAGCAGTCCCCATCCCTCTTGCTCACTTGTTTGACACAGCTGATTAACTCTTCAGTTTTGAAATTCTCTGTCCTCTTGGCCTCTGGGACACCAGCCTTTCCAGCTGCGCTTTCTCATCTGCCTTGCTGGTTCCTTCTCAGCTCCCCAACCTGCAAACTTTCGATAGTCCCAGGGCCAAGACCCATCCCCTCCTCCCCAACCTTACTCCTCCCGTGGTGATCTCTCTACCAGTCAGATGACCCTCCCAACCTACTACCCTGATTGCTTCTTTTCTTATCTTTTTCCTGTTTTCCATTTCTTTGTCTTTTTATTTCGTTTTTCAGAGAGATTTCCTCTACTTTTCCTTCCAGCCCTTCTTTGTGTTTTTTCCATCTTGGCTCTCATTTTAAGTCTTTAAAAGCTCTTGTTCCTTTTTTCTTAACATTGTGTTCTTGGTGTATATTATGGATACAGTATTTTCAGATGAAGTGTTATAAGATCCATTTTAAGAGAGTTTCTGACTCAGGAGGTCTGGGTTGGGGACCCAAGAAATCGCGTTTCTAACAAGTTTCTATGTGATGCTGCTCTAAGGACCTCATATTGAGAACCATAGGTCAAGGAGTGTTGACCCATATCTGCCTTTCCTTTACAACTTTTTCTCAATTGTGATTTGATACAAAACAAGCCTGGAATGCAGCCAAGAAGCTCAGAGAACAAGATGAAAACATTTCTTTCTTCTAGAAATCAACGTTGATGCATTTGAACCTGTACTTGCAAGAGCGTGAACATGGACGCCGTCTGTCACTAACACGTTGCCTGACCACAGGAAGTTCACCTAAACTCCTTGACCTCTATCTCCTCATCTGTAAAGTGAGGGGACTGTAAAAGATAGTCTTGAGGTGCGTCTAGCTGGAAGATTCTATGACCCTACCATCAAAAGCTTGAATGCTGCCACTAGAAAACAGAAATTGGTGCTACTCACTGAACATTTATGTTCTAGGAATTATGTTAAATTTGTTTACCTGCTGGATCTCATTTCTGAATCTCTCAGGATCACTGGGGAGCAAGACGTAACATTCCCACTTCATAGACAAGGACACCGAGGCTCAGAGAGCCTATCTTGTTCAAAAGCACATTGTGAATTCTGTCAGAGCTAGAGAAGGTAGCATGGCTGGGAAAGGAATATGAGCATCACAGATGCAAAGACTTGGGTGGAAGTTCGGATTTCCTCTTTCACTGCTGGCTAGCTTTAGGGTCTTGGACACCTCACTATTTCTCTAAATCTCATGTGTTTCCTCCTCAGTTTAAAAAAAAAAAAAGGCAATGATATCTGTTTCATTGAGGCTGTTGACTTAAAAAATATTCACAACCTAAAAGTTGAGAGTTATATTTTACTTGAGAATTTTCAGGACTTCAGAGAATGCTTTGACGAGACGAGGGGAAAGAAGCCAGGTTATATAGAAGTTTTGCAACAAAGGGAAGGTAATCTGAACATCAAAAGATGATTGTTAATTAAAGAAAGTAGATAACCCAAGTTAAGGCATTTAGCACTTTTGTCTATATAGGAGGATGCGATCCCAACCACTGAAATCGTTCCTTTGATGTGCGCTTAAGCTGTCTGGGGCCAATGTTCTGTTCTTCATTCTCAGCTTCCTTGGGGCTCGCTGTAGGGAGTGGCTGTATTCTGATGACTGCTTTGCTGTTGTTCAGTCCCTAAGTTGTGTTCAACTCTGACCCCATGGACACATGGATACATGCCAGGCTTCCCTGTCCTTCACTGTCTCCTGGAATTTGCTCAAACTCATGTCCGTTGAGTTGGTGATGCCATCCAACCACCTCATTCTCTGTTGCCTCCTTCTGCCCTCAGTCTTTCCCAGCCTCACTGAGGGTCTTTCCCAGTGAGTTCGCTCTTCACATCAGGTCTGATGGCAGCTAGATCTCAGGTATTCTTCCCAAGTGCCCTCATCAGGTCGCACTGGAGGACTGCAGTTTCAATGACTGACATCCTTATTTACTGACAGATATGACAGGAAACATTCCATTTCTCGTGATAAACATAAAAATGCGAGGAACTTTGTGAAGTGGCTGGCATAAAGTTCACATTCACATAATGTTAAGTTTGCTGGGTCCCATGGAAATGCAGCCACATCTTTAGGTGGGAGGTAGTGGCTTGGAAGAAAAGAGGCAGGCCTCATTACATTTGGAGCCACCTTGATTTTCATCCCTCTGGGATTTCTTCCCCATGGAGGAGATGAGGGAAGGTTACTTGTGTCTGAGCAGTCACCTGAATTCTCTAGTGAGAAGGATGAACACTCCCTGTTTTCAGCTTCCCAGAAACCATGTCTGTCATTGGGAATCAAGCTGCACAGAATTCAGGAGGTCCCCTGGAGAAGTGGAGAATGAAAAAGTTGAACTGGGAGGAAACTAGGCAGATTTCTCCATCTCTCCTGTAGAAGTTGACTCTTAGAATTTTGAATTCCTGCAAAAACCCGAGGCATTTCAACTCACAGATGGTTAGAAAGGGGCTTTATTGGTTTTTTTTGTTGTTGTTTTTGACTTTTCATTTTGTGTTGGGGTATAGCCAGTTAACAACGTTGTGATGGTTTCAGGTGAATAGTGAAGGGACCCAGCTGTGCATAAACATGTATCCGTTCTCTCCAAAACTCCCCTCCTATCCAGGCTGCCGCATGACATTGAGTGGAGTTCCCTGTGCCACACAGTAGGTCCTTGTTGGTTAACTATTTTAAATATAGCAGTGTGTACATATTCATCTCAAACTCCCTAACCTTTCTCCTCATTCTGCTCCCTCACCACTGTAAGTTCGATCTCTAAGCCTCTGAGTCTCAGAAAGGGACTTTTTTTTAATGGACGGAATGAATCCTGGAAGGGACTATACTCTGCACAGCAGTGACTGGCTGAGTTAGTGTTGCAGTACAGCAGAAGTTCAAGGGCATAGAATTCAAGCAGGAGGTGAAGACTGAATTGGGCCTCCTGTGGCTCCCCAGTTCCCAACCCCACAAGATCCTTCTCCCCTGCAGGGGAACAGGTGAGGTCACCAGCAAGCCTTTTCTGTAAACAAGTTCATTGACTCTTTCATCTCAGGGAGCTTGAAGGTGTCCTAGTCAGTGAGAGATAAGCAGGTAGCGAGGGTCACCCAGGTGTGTGGGATCTCACAGGGCGGAAAGCCTTAGAACCAAAGGGCCTCTCATCCGGGTGTTCCCACACTGGGCAAGGACAAGCAGACGCAAACAGTGAAAAATAAATACATGAAAAGAGTTCAAAAGCAAATGTTGATGTTAAACAAGAGGCTCCTTTGAACCCACAGAAGGACATGTGTAGCCAAACAGAAGCCAGGCTCGGTGGGGGAGTCTGAGGGGATTAGCAATGTCGACTGTTCATTTATTATTGGAGATAACGAAGTTACAGGTTGATGATAAAATTGCCTCTCAGCGGGTCCCAGTCAGCCCATCTGGGCTGATGTGTCATGGTCCTGGGTGGGTGGCCGCGCCATGCAGTGCTGCAGGATCCTGTGTGTCCTGTGTGTCTGGCTCCTGGAGCCTGCCCTGGACACTAAGACAGGAACAGTGACAGGAAGAGAAACTGCCTTGTCTGAGGCCGGAGGCTGGTGTTCCAGGAAGCAAGCCCGGGGAGATGAGATTCAGTCCCCAGCCATGCTGGGGCTCTTTCTCTCCAAAGTCTATTTATCTAAAGGTTCTTGGCTCCCCAAGGGCAAGGGACTAGCGCCTGGACCCGAACTCATCTGGAGCTGCAGGCAAAACCAGACTTGGGGTGAGGCTGGGGTATGCTCAGGTCCCAAGGCACAGCGGCTCAGAGATGGACAGAGGGGGGCAGGCCACCAGCATGCTTTGAAGCCGTCCTGTGTTACCAGGTAAAGGAATGACCCTCTCGTCCTGCTGCTGCTGCTAAGTCGCTTCAGTCATGTCTGACTCTGTGCGACCCCATAGACGGTAGCCCACCAGGCTCCCCCGTCCCTGGGATTCTCCAGGCAAGAACACCGGAGTGGGTTGCCATTTCCTTCTCCAATGCATGAAAGTGAGAAGTGAAAGTGAAGTTGCTCAGTCGTGTCCGACTCTTAGCGACCCCATGGACTGCAGCCTACCAGGTTCCTCCGTCCATGGGATTTTCCAGGCAAGAGTACTGGAGTGGGGTGCCATTGCCTTTTCCTCTCATCCTGCAGCCAGGAGAAAAGAGAGCATGGGTCTGTGCTAAGATCTGTGGGTATTCAAAGCAGAGGGGCGGGGGCTGTTAATACCCTCCTCAAACCGGAAACCACAAATGCCCATCAGCTGTTGAGAGAAGAGAACAAGCTGTGGTCTATCCTTATGTAATAGGTTAAATGGCGGCCCCAGAGGTCATAGCTGTGCGCTGCTCCTTAAAACTATGAGGGTGTCCTTTTTTGGAAAAAGAATCTTTTCAGGTATAATTCACTGGTGGCTCAGTTGGTAAAGAATCCGCCTGCAATGCTGCAGACCCAGGTTCAGTCTCTGGGTGGGAAAGATCCCCTGGAGAAGGAAACGGCAACCCACTCCAGTATTCTTGCCTGGGTAATTCCATGGATGGAGGAGCCTGGAGGGCTACAGTCCATGGGGTCTCAAAGAGTTGAATACTACTTCGCGACTATACCACCACCAGATGTATTCACACTGGATTCTCAAGTGAATCCCAGATCCAAGGACAAGAAGGAGAGAGGAGGAGGCCATGGGAGGATGGAGGCAGACTGCAGTGATGCAAGTACAAGCCATGGGACCCCCTGGTGCCTCCAGAAGCTGGAGGAGATAAACCTCCCAGAGATGAGGAGGGAGCATGGGCCTGGCCTGCAGAATTGTGAGAGGATACATATAAACTTATACATATAAACTTATAAGAAATAAACAAGTTCATGGTAATTCTTCACACAAGGAAATGCTGCTGCTGCTGCTAAGTCGCTTCAGTCGTGTCTGACCCTGTGCAATCCCATAGACGGCAGCCCACCAGGCTCCCCCATCCCTGGGATTCTCCAGGCAAGAATACTGGAGTGTGGTGCCATTTCCTTCTCCAATGCATGAAAGTGAAAAGTGAAAGTGAAGTCGCTCAGTTGTGTCCGACTCTTCGCGACCCCATGGACTGCAGCCNTTTTCTTTTTTTGTGGCATCTTTGTCAGGTTTTGGTATTAGAGTGATGGTGGCCTCATAGCATGAGTTTCGAAGTTTGCCTTCCTCTGCAATTTTCTGGAAGAGTCTGAGTAATATTGGTGTTAGCTCTTCTTCAAATTTTTGGTAGAATTCAGCTGTGAAGCTGTCTGGACCTGGGCTTTTGCTTGCTGGAAGATTTCTGATGATAGTTTCAATTTCCATGCTTGTGATGAGTCTGTTATGGTTTTCTATTTCTACCTGGTTCAGTTTTGGAAAGTTGTTCTTTTATAAGAATTTGTCCGTTTCTTCCACGTTGTCCATTTTATTGGCATATAATTGCTGATAGTAGTCTCTTATGACCCTTTGTATTTCTGTGTTGTCTGTTGTGATCTCTCCATTTTCATTTCTAATTTTATTGATTTGATTTTTCTCCCTTTGTTTCTTCATGAGTCTGGCTAATGGTTTGTAAATTTTATTTATCCTTTGATAGAACCCGCTTTTAGCTTTTCTGATTTTTGCTATGATTTCTTTTGTTTCTTTTCAATTTATTTCTGTCCTAATTTTTAAGATTTTTTTCCTTCTGCTAACTCTGGGATTCTCCATTTCTTACTTTTCTAGTTGCTTTAGTTGTAGAGTTAGGTTATTTATTTGACTTTTTTCTTGCTTTTTGAGCTATGCCTGTATTGCTATGAACTTTCCTCTTAACACTGCTTTTACAGTGTCCCAGAATTTTGGGTTGTTGTGTTTTCATTTTCATTTGTTTCTAGGCATAATTTGATTTCCTTTTTGATACCTTCTGAGATTTGTTGCTTATTCAAAATAGTGTTGTTCAGCCTCCATATGTTCGAATTTTTAATAGTTTTTTCTCCTGTAATTGAGATCTAATCTTACTGTCTTATGCTCAGAAAAGATGCTTGGAATGATTTCAATTTTTTTGAATTTATCAAGTCTAGATTTATGGCCAGGGATGTGATCTATCCTTGAGAAGGTTCTGTGAGCACTGAGAGAAAGGTGAAATTCATTGTTTTGTTATGAAATGTCCTGTAGATATCAATTAGGTCTAACTGGTCTATTGTATTAATTAAAGTTTGTGTTTCTTTGTTAATTTTCTGTTTAGTTGATCTATCCATAGGTGTGAGTGTGGTATTAAAGTCTCCCACTTTTGTGTTATTGTTAATTTCCCCTTTCATACTTGTTAGCATTTGTCTTACATACTGCGGTGCTCCTATGTTGGGTGTATACATATTTATAGTTGATATATCTTTTTCTTCGATTGACCTTTTGATGATTATGTAGTGTCTTTCTTTGTCTCTTTTCACAGCCTTTGTTTTAAAGTCTATTTTATCTGATATGAGTATTGCTACTCTTGCTTTCTTTTGGTCTCTGTTTGCATGGAATATCTTTTTCCAGCCCTTCACTTTCAGTCTGTATGTGTCCCTTGTTTTGTGGTGCGTTTCTTGTAGACAGCATACATAAGGATTTTGTTTTTGTTTCCATTCAGCCAGTCTTTGTCTTTTGGTTGGGGCATTCAATCCATTTAGGTTTAAGTTAATTATTGATAAGTATGGTCCCGTTGCCATTCACTTTATTGTTTTGGGTTTGGGTTTATACACTTTTTTTATTTCCTGTCTAGAGAATATCCTTTAGGGTTTGTTGGAGAGCTGGTTTTGTGGTGCTGAATTCTCCCAGTTTTTGCTTGTCTGTAAAGCTTTTGATTTCTCCTTCATATTTGAATGAGATCTTTGCTGGGTACTGTAATCTGGGATGTAGGTTATTTTCTTTCTTCACTTTAAGTATGTCTTGCCATTCCCTCCTGGCCTGAGGGTTTCTATCAGCTGTTATCCTCATGGGAATCCCCTTGTGTGTTATTTGTTGTTTTTCCTTTGCTGTTTTTAATACTTGTTCTTTGTGTTTGATATTTGTTAATTTGATTAATGTGTGTCTTGGGGTGTTTTGCCATGGGTTTATCCTGTTTGGGATTTTCTGGGTTTCTTGGAGTTGGGTTATTATTTCCTTCCCCATTTTAGGGAAGTTTTCTACTGTTATCTCAAGTATTTTTTTCTTTTTTTTTGGTCTTTTTCTTCTGGGACTTCTATAATTCGAATGTTGGAGCATTTAATATTGTCCTGAAGGTCTCTGAGGTTGTCCTCATTTCTTTTAATTCGTTTTTCTTTTTTCTTCTCTGATTCATTTATTTCTACCATTCTATCTTCTACTTCACTAATCCTATCTTCTGCCTCTGTTATTCTACTATTTGTTGCCTCTAGAGGCAGCAAATTGTTTCTGATCTCATGTATTGCATTATTCATTACTGACTCTTTTTTATTTCTTCTAGGTCCTTGTTAAATCTTTCTTGCATCTTCTCAATCCTTGTCTCCAGGCTATTTATCTGTGATTCCATTTTGATTTCAAAATTTTGGATCATTTTCACTATTACTATTCGGAATTCTTTGTCTGGTAGATTTCCTATCTCTTCCTGTTTTGTTTTGTTTGGTGAGAATATATCCTGATCCTTTACCTGCTGGGTATTCCTCTGTCTCTTCACCCTGTTTATATTGCTTCACTTGGGGTAGCCTTTCTGTATTCTTGAAGTTTGTGGACTTCTCTTTATTGTGGAGTTTCCTCACTGTGGGTAGGTTTGTATCAGTGGCTTGTCAAGGTTTCTTGATTAGGGAAGCTTGCGTCAGCCTTCTGGTAGGTGGAACTAGATTTCTTTTTCTGGAGTGCAATGATGTGTCCAATAATGAGTTATGAGATGTCAATGATTTTGAAGTAACTTTTTGTTGTCTGTATATTGAAGCTCAGGGCCGTGTTCCTATGTTGCTGCAAAATTTGCATGGTATGTCTTGTTCTGGGACTTGTTGGCCCTTGGGTGATGCTTTGTTTCAGTGTAGGTATGAAGGCGTTTGATGAGCTCCTATCAATTAATGTTCCCTGGAGTCAGGAGTTCTCTGATGATCTCAGGATTTGGATTTAAGCCTCCTGCTTCGGGTTTTCAGTGTTATTTTTACAGTTGTCTCAAGACTTCCTCTTCTATACCATACTGTTGATAAAACATCTAGGCTAAAGATGAAAAGGTTCTCCACACTGAGGGACACCCAGAGAGGTTCACAGAGTTACATGGAGAAGAGAAGAGGGAGGGGGGAGTTGGAGGTGACCTGAATGAAATGAGGTGGAATCAAAAGAGGATAGAGCGAGCTAGCCAGTAATCACTTCCTTATGAGTGTTCCACAGTCTGGACCGCTCAGAGATGTTCACAGAATTATACAGAGAGGAGGAGAGGGATAAAGGAGACAAAGGTGGTCAGGAGTATAAAAGAGGGGAATGAAAAGGAGAGAGACAGATCCAGCCAGTAGTCAGCTTCCTAAGAGTTCTCCACCATCTGGAACACACAGAGATTCATAGAGTTGGGTAGAGAAGAAAAGGGGGAGGGAGGAGACAGAGGTGATCTAGTGGAGAAAAAGGAGAGTCCAAAGGAGGAGAGAGCAGTCAGGACAGTAATCTCACTCTCAAGTATAAATGGGTACTAAAGATTGGGTTTTTGAAGATACAAAATTGATAACAAATACCATAAAGCAAAGATTAAAAATCTAGAGGTTGGATTTTCAAAAATATAATATTAAAAATAGAAGACGAAGAAGAAGAAATAAAAAAAATAAAGTCACAAAATTATTAAAAATAATAAAAATAAAATTAAAACTATATATATATATATATATATATACACACACACACACACACACAAAGTTTGCTTTAAAAATAGGGTCGTTTTTTGGGAGGAAGTAATAGTAGGTTATAAAAATGAAAATTAAAGGAGAAATAGAGGACTTAAAAATTAAAAAGTGTTAAAAAATAGAAGAAAAAGAAAAGAAAAAAAACAAACATCAAAACAAAAGGAATGATCGTAAAAATGGTAAAGATATATCTAGGACTTTCTCTGTTGTTGTGTGCAGTATGGGGTCAGTTCATTTTCAGATAGTCCCTTGGTCCGGCTTATATTTCTCAAGGTCTATATGCCCCTTCCTATGTAGTGGGTACTAATGACAGGATTTTAATCTATTGCACCTATCACTTCCAAGGCGGTTCCCTCTGTTTTAGTTTCTTCTATTTGCTAGTCTCCTCAGTGTCCAATATCTACCTTGACACAAGCGGGGTGGTGGAGGACAGTTTTTTTAGGCTCACTTGTTAAGTCACGCTGTAGGGAGGGAGGGATGCTGCAAACAAATAACACTAGCGAGTGCTTGCAGTGTCTCAGCCATACTGGGCCTGCCCTCGCTCATGGATCATACAGCTGAGGCTCTAGGTTGCTCCGCTGGGAATGGTCTGCGGCTGGCCCTGGACTGCATGAACCTCCCAGGTCTAAGCCTCTCAGGCTCAGGCACTCATGTAGTTCCCAGAGGCGCAGACATTTTGGGCCTGTATTTTGTGCCCTTCCCAGGTCTGAGTAGCTCAGGTGTTTGGCGAGTGCGGTCTCTGCAGCTTATTGCCTCTCCTGTCCCTGCTGCTCAGTTTTCTGGGTATACAGCTGGCATATTTTCTCAGGCAGATGATGACTGTCCAGAGCCCCAAGAGGTCTTAGTTAGCAAAGAAGCCTGTTTGCAGTTTCATAGGTAATGTCTCTCTGGGGCTGTGATTGCCCCCTTCCAGCCCTTCTGACTCTGGCTGCCTGTCACTGGAGAGGGATGGTCTGCAGCCAGCTAATTCTGTTCTTTCTTTTGTTCTGTGTGCAGTCGTGGTGGTGTCTTATGTTATAGCTTTTTGCGTGGTAGCTATCCAACAGCCTCGTTAGCTAGCTTTGGTTACACTCAGGGCATTCGGGGCATTCAGGCTTGATCCTTGTAAAGCAATGCAGCCCACGCCTCCCTGCCAAGGCCCCACTTGCTAGTGGCTGATGCAGGCATCTGTGCTACTTCTTCGCTGGGGGAGTTACTGTTGGCAGTGGGAGTGTTTCCTGGTGTTTGGAAACTTCTGTCTTTTTAAGACTCCCTTCCTGGGACTAAGCTTCCTCCCTACCTATTTTGTCTCTTTTTTTGTCTTTTATATTTTTTCCTACTTGTTTTTGAAAACAATGAGCTGCTTTTCTGGGTGCCTGATGTCCTCTACCAGCATTCAGACATTGTTTTGTGGAATTTACTCAGTGTTGAAATGTTCTTTTGATGAATCTGTGTGGGAGAAAGTAAGATTTTAACACATAAATTTACCCTCTGCAAACTTACACTTTCCCCATTCAGTGAGTTCTGACATATTGCCACAAAGTCCTCCTAATTATGGAACTTGCTGTCATCAATAGTACACAAAGTTCTTTTTCTATTATTCTGATTAAGGCAAAATTCCTATCTCCGACTTCAGTCTGTATAATATTCTGTTGGTTTCACAAAGCTTGTAAAGAAAATATGTTTTTGAGAGACTCCACAATTTTGTCTTTCACTCAACAAATAAAAAGAAAAGAAAAGAAAAATTTATTAAGGATCACACCATTATATTATTCATTTCATGCAATTCAGGGCTTAGTTTCTTGGATTCACAGGGGAAACACAAATTGTAAAAGTAGAGTTAGTATAGTTATTGTCCAAGTTACTAGAAGAAGTAAGAGAGTGAAGAAGAATTCATTTTTATCATTCTCACTAAAGTATTGGCTGAGTGGTAAAGAACCCACTTGCCATGGAGGAGACATAAGAGATGTGTGTTTGATCTCCAGGTCTGGAAGATACCCTGGAAGAGAACATGACAACCCACTCCAGTATTCTTGCCTGGAGAATCCCATGGACAGAGGATCCTGACGGGCTACAGTCCATGGGGTACAAAGAGTCGGACATGACTGAAGTGACTTAGCCCAAAGTATTCAGGGTAATGAAAATGCTTGTGCAGATTGCTTGTGTTAATTGTTGAGATCTTCTTCTTCATTCAGAGAGGAAAGTGAGAAAATGGGAGGGATAATAATATTCTTCCAAAATATAACAGTTAAAGGTATAACATCATTACATTTCAAAGAGTAGAACTACTGAAAACAACCGCACTTATGCTTAGGGTAGGTATGAATTAAAGGTCTGTATACAATGCAAGGAGATGAAATCCAAAAACGATGAATCCTGTATAATTTTTTTATAAGAATGCTGGCCAAATGTGATGATTCAGTTGGAAGTTCAATAAAATTCATAGCAGTGTTGGAAAGGGACACAAGCACAGTAGATCAAAGCATATTCCTCTTGAGTAAAGCAATGTACACTTGCTTTGGTAGTTCTGGATACGTTAAAGCTACCACATTTCAATGTAGAAAACCTAATGCAAGACCTTGCAGGTGAAGAAGGAAATATGTTCACATTTTTTTCCCTCTCACCTTTAATCTTACGCTCATGTACCCAAATTCCTTTAAACTCATCCCTTAAAAATAATGTACAAAATTATCATATAAATTGGAAGTACATTTTCTTGTGCCAAATTCTAAGGCTCTAAGCTTGGAGGAGAAAAAAAGTTATAAGGGAAATGTGATGTATGAACTTCTTGAATACCTAGAATTTGCTAAAGTTGCACAGGCAAACCTATCCTAAATCCTACCTGTGATTTAGAAATTGGATTTAGAAATTCACATAGACTGTGAAATGTGTCTGTAACTAAGTTCAAGGATGGTTTCAAGACTTGCTTGATCTCCCAGTACATCAAAAGTCACTTATTGCCTCAATCCGAAAGACTGGGCTCGATCTGCCTAATGTTTGGTCTTCATGTGGCAATTTTTAATACTCAGTACTAACTCCATTTTATGCTCCAAAGAAGAAATATCAAACAATATTTCTTAAGAGTTTTTGATTTTCAGAACTGTCAGATTTACCTACAAAGAGACTGTGATTTCTTAGCTATGTGAAGGTCCCTCAAATAGGAGGATTTATACAAGAGAGGCTAACTTTGGGAGATTCATGCCAGAAGATTTCATCACAAAATCACCTAAAGGACATTATCAATGCTCCCTCTGGAGGTGTCAACAAAAGTCACTACTTAATTAACAGGATTATTATTTATGGGTTAATCATTATATGCACAAAGTGTCTTTTAGTAAGTACAAAAACACATAGTACTGATTTTGATACTAAGAATAGTTTTCAGGCAGAGAAATATATATATACATACATATATATATTTATATGTATATGTATACGTATATATATTTTAAATTGATGAATGATCCCTTTATCTTCAGCTAGAATAGTGTTTCCTTCTTCTGAATTCACATTGTTGTTCCCCTGCCTCTTCTGTGGTACAGGCCTCCTTTCATAACTATTCTATTTATTTTAAGGATAGTAAGTGTCTGAGGACAAAATTAATGTCAATTCCGTATCCTAAGCTCCGTTTGTTGTTTATTCACTAAGTTGTGTCTGATTCTTTTTTTGTAATCCCATGGACTGTAGCCCCGCCAGGCTTCTCTGTCCATGGGATTTCCCCACAAGAATACTGGAGTAAGTTGCTATTTCCTTCTCCAGTGTGTCTTCTTGACCCAGGGATCAAACCCATGTCTCCATTTCCTGTATTGGCAGGTGGATTCTTCACCACAGAGTCGCCTGGAAATCCCTAATATCCTGAGTAGCAATCTGTATCAGTCTATAAATATTTTGAGCCGCAGGTAATGTTTAGTAAAGAGATATTGAATAAATACCTTCTTTTTATTTTTTTGTAAGCCACCATGGGCTTCCCTGGTAGCTTAGATGGTAAAGAATCTGCCAGCAATACAGGAGACCTGGTTTTGATCCCTGGGGTCAGGAAGATCCCTGAAAAAGGGAACAGAAACCCATTCCAGTATTTTTGTCTCGAGAATTTCATGAAAAGAGAAACCTGGTGGGTTAAGTCCACGGGGTCACAAAGAATCAGACATGATTGAGCAACTAACACTAACATTGAATAAACAACCAAACAATGATGCTAGAGAGAGGGTTTGAATTACTGGCTTTTCATGTAAACTGTACTTTACCTCATTTTCACTAGTAATCGAAGATAATTTCATCTCATGGATTAAAATGCAATTTGCAAAGAATCTATTTTTAGACATTCAGATCTAATTAAAGATAATTTAAATGAAATTAGACATTAGCACAGATGTGTTTAATTTATGATTCCTGATAACATAATATTTAATCTTTAAGATAATATCTACAGTAATATTTGAAAGCAGAGTCAACTCCTAGTATTTCTGACCCAGTTTCCTTATAATACTCTTATGAAAATCAAAAATAGTATAGTAGTTTTATATCTTGCATATGACTAAGCCAATCTTCCTCTCCAATTTCTATCCTCCACTCATGTTTCACATTAAAAAGCAGGGACTATGATAGAGAAAAATAAAGACCAATGAGTCATACCTTTGTGGAAATAAATACTAATTGCCGGGGTCCTGCCCTGGTGGATCCAGGGTAATTCGAAGTGTGGATGGCATCGGCGCCTTAGAAAGAAGTATTTATTTAGAAATATAAGGTTAGGAAATAGTAGTATAGTGGGAAAATTAAGTGGAGAAAAGAGGCTGAATAACTTGGTTTACATGGAAAGCCAATAAAACCTCAAGACAATAGGTTTGCACCATCTACGTGGGCCACTGGCATTCTCTTGAATATCGGGGGTGCCCCTCCTTGGGCACCCCCTCACATGGATCTTAGAAGCCAGGGCAAGTAAGTAGACATGGCAAGCCTGCATGCCCCAGATGGGAATTCAGCCAGAAATTAGAGTAAAGACATGGGGGAAGCCAGTTCAGCAACTGGCCCTGGGGCCCTATTCTCCTTCAAGGCCTTTTATACATTTTTTGATTGTACATAGAGATCAAGGGGTAATATAAATTTATGCAGTGTTAGCAGCCTAGTCTCTTATCAAAACCCAGGCTTTTCTCTCTGCATACCTAGTTGTATACACAAGTCTTAGGTGATTTGCATCATCTTCAGGCCAAAAGGGCAAATTAACATTTTATGGCTCTTTTCTGACAAGGGTTTTTTAACCAGAAGGCTTATTTGTGTTAAAAGTGTTCTTCCCAAAGTCTGGTGCCATTCTCAGAAAGCATTAAATAAAGTTACATTCTTACATAGCAATTTGTAACAAGAGGGGTACAGTGATTTATAACAAAGGAAAAGTAATTAACTCAAAAGTCTAGTATTGCTAACATCAAAACTCCTATATATCTTTCCATATACAATTTACATTGATTAACATCTTCCCAGTGCCCAAAAGACAAAGAATAAGGAGGTCTGGCAGCAATCTCTGAGTCAACAGTGAAATCCTGTCACCAATAGGATTTTTAGCTCTTAGAAAAGGCTCTGTAACTTTAAAATACTCAAGCTATGTGCCGGTCGCAGTTGGAGGCCGTAAGCAATTCACAAGCTGTAAAAGGTCTGGGGAACCTGTTAGGCAAATGAAAGCATTTAAGTTAGAGCATTATCAGAGAGGGTTGAGCTGAAACACTCCTTTCAAATGCAGAAGACTAAAGCCCTGAATTAACTTTTTCCAGAGAATCTCAGAAGAATTAGAAAAAAGTACAATGTCAGGCAGATTCTTATTTTCTGNTGTAACTTTAAAATACTCAAGCTATGTGCCGGTCGCAGTTGGAGGCCGTAAGCAATTCACAAGCTGTAAAAGGTCTGGGGAACCTGTTAGGCAAATGAAAGCATTTAAGTTAGAGCATTATCAGAGAGGGTTGAGCTGAAACACTCCTTTCAAATGCAGAAGACTAAAGCCCTGAATTAACTTTTTCCAGAGAATCTCAGAAGAATTAGAAAAAGTACAATGTCAGGCAGATTCTTATTTTGGGTGGTTCATGCTCAGGAAATACCAGGATGAAACACTGAGACTTGAATCCTCCTTGCCCATTGAGTCTGCCACATGACCTTGTGATGGGTGGGATTCTAACACTGGATCCTGGCAGCATGCATATTCTGGTTTCCTTATTTTTGGGGTGTAGATGCTCAGGGAAACTCAGGGGAAACCCCTGAAATCTGAATCGCCTTGCTCATCAGATTTCTGCCATGTGACCGTGTCATGGGTGGGATTCCTCACGCTGGCCCCCAGCAACTAATAATTGATAGAAAAAGCAAAAGATTATTCAAAACCTTAGCAGATCTCTCTGAGACCAGTTGTCCCAATCTCCTTGCTAGAGGTTTCAGTGAAAGTAAAAGTGAAGTCGCTCAGTCATGTCCGACTCTTCGCGACCCCATGGACTGCAGCCTACCAGGCTCCTCCATCCATGGGCCTTTCCAGGCAAGAATACTGGAGTTAGGTGCCATTGCCTTATCCAAGGTTTCAGTACTGAGTCAATTTGTTCGTCAGCCAGCCAAAGCACAAAGAAGTTTGTGTCACGCTTACTTAAACAGTTTACACTTGGACTTGATTTAATACTCCCACGGTTACTTCAGTCTCTATGGGACATGAACAGTAGCTATATTTCCAAATTTCTAGCATATTCCAAGTAGAGGAATATGAAGATAGCCACCATTTGAAGTTTGGGATATGTAGCCAGTGAAGTTGATTCCTACATAGTAAACTTTCCAGGAGAGGTCCCAGTAAATATAAAGAACAGGTTGAAGTCTATAATTCCCCGAAGAGTCAAGATGCACCTGGGTCGGAAGCTAAGAATAGCAGGCTGTGTCCAGTCAGGAGAGAGTAATACTCACAACATGCCCACATCCTGGTGGACAACAGCAGAGCAAACCTTAACCTTGCAGATTAGAGGCCAAGAATGATCAGAAAGAAGCACAACGATAACATATGCAGATTATAGACTCCCTTTCCAGGGCTTGAACTTCTCATAAATCACATAAGGGGAAAAAGGACTAAAATATGAAGGGTTATGCATTTGCCTAAAGAGAAAGATCAACCAAAAGAATCTATTTAAACAATAAACCCTTCTAAGTTAAAAACTTCTCTTTCAAAGAAAAACATACATCACAAGTCCTTTTATGTAATTATATTTTGATGTAAGAACCTAGGTAACACAATAATTAAACATGTTGGGTAATTAAGATACTTATCTCAAAAGATAAGAGAGAAACATGCAGTATATTTAAATATTAGTTATCATAAACATGCAAAGAATAATTAATGCACAGTCTTTGTGAAGTGGACAAAGACCTGCTTTGTAGAAAAACAAAATCTATGCAAACTATTGTGTCATTCTAAAAATGCTCTTCAGTCCAATTGGTTTGTGGATATGGATAAAAGCTCACCTATAAAATTATATTGAAAATTACCTCTTATTTTATACCACTTAGCTTATATACATGTCATTATATTAAATATTTTGGTTGGGAGACATTATATATTTATTTATTTAATTTAAATTTCTTTATTTTAATTGGAGGTTAAATATTTTAAAATATTGAATTGGTTTTGCCATATATCAACATGAATCTGCCACGGGTGTACACATGTTCCTAATCCTGAAACCCCCTCCCATTTCCTTCCCCATAAAAATCACTCTGGGTCATCCCAGTGCACCAGCTCCAAGTATCCAGTATCATGCATTGAACCTAGATTGGCAATTCGTTTCTTAGATGATATTATGTATGTTTCAATGCCATTCTCCCAAATCATCCCACTCTCTCCCTCTCCCCCAGAGACAAAAAGACTGTTCTATACAACTGTGTCTCTTTTGCTGTCTCGTATACAGGGTTATCATTACCATCTTTCTAAATTCCATACATGTTAGTATACTGTATTGGTGTTTTTCTTTCTGGCTTACTTCCCTCTGTATAATTGGCTCCAGTTTCATCCATCTCATTAGAACTGATTCAAATGTATTCTTTTTAATGGCTGAGTAATATTCCATTGTGTTTATGTACCACTGCGTTGTTATCCATTCATCTGCTGATGGACGTCTAGGTTGCTTCCATCTCCTGGCTATTATAAACAGTACTGCAATGAACATTGAGGTACACATGTCTCTTTCAATTTTGGTTTCCTCAGTGTGTATGCCCAGCGGTGGAATTGCTGGGTCAAAAGGCAGTTCTATTTCCTGTTTTTTAAGGAATCTTCACACTGTTCTCCTTAGTGACTGTACTAGTCTGCATTCCCACCAACAATGTAAGAGGATTCCCTTTTTTCCATATCCTCTCCAGCACTTATTGCTTGTAGACTTTAGGATCACAGCCATTCTGACTGGTGTGAAATGGTACCTCACTGTGGACTTCATTTGCATTTCTTTGGTAATGAGTGATGTTGAGCATCTTTTCATGTGTTTCTTAGCCATTTGTATGTCTTCTTTGGAGAAATGCATATTTAGTTCTTTGGCCCATTTTTTGATTGGGGCGTTTAGTTTTCTGGAATTGAGCTGAAGGACTTGCTTGTATATTTTTGAGATTAGTTGTTTGTCAGTTGTTTTATTTGCTACTATATTCTCCCATTCCAAAAGCTGTCTCTTCATCTTACTTATAGTTTCCTTTGTTTTGCAAAAGCTTTTAATTTTATTTAGGTTCTATTTGTTTATTTTTGCTTTTATTTCCAGTATTCTTGGAGGTGGGTCATAGAGGATCCTGCTGTGATTTATGTCGGAGAGTGTTTTGCCTATGTTCTCCTCTAGGAGTTTTATATTTTCTGGTCTTACGTTTAGATCTTTAATCCATTTTGAGTTTATTTTTGTGTGTGGTGTTAGAAAGTGTTTTACTTTCATTCTTTCACAAGTGGTTGACCAGTTTTCCCAAAACCACTTGTTAAAGAGAGTGTCTTTAATCCATTGTATATTATTGCCTTCTTTGTCAAATATAAGGTGTCCCTAGGTGTGTGGGTTTATCTCTGGGTTTTCAATTTTGTTCCATTGATCTATGTTTCTATCTTTGTGTCAGTACCATACTGTTTTGATGACTGTGGCTTTGTAGTAGAGCCTGAAGTCAGATTGATTCCTTCAGTTCCATTCTTTCTCAAGATTGCTTTGGCTGTTTGAGTTATTTTTGTATTTCTATACAAATTGTGAAATTATTTGTTCAAGCTGGTAGCTTGATAGGGAACGCAAGGAATCTATAGATTGTTTTGGGTTGTATATTCATTTTCACTATATTGATTCTTCTGATCCATGAATATGGTATATTTCTCCATCTATTAGTGTCCTCTTTGATTTCTTTCACCAGTGTTTTATAGTTTTCTATATATAGGTCTTTAGTTTCTTTCAGTAGATATATCCCTAGGTATTGTATTATTTTCGTTGCTATGGTGAATGGAATTGTTTCCTTAATTTCTTTGTCTATTTTATCATTATTAGTGTATAGGAGTGCAAGGGATTTCTGTGTTTTAATTTTATATCCTGCAACTTTACTATATTCATTGATTAGCTCTAGTAATTTTCTGGTGGAGTCTTTAGGGTTTTCCATGTAGAGGATCATGAGGCATTATATCTTAATGTGGAGTTAAAAAAATTGTTTCTTCATTAAGGTGATCCATAGGCTTCATTGTAGAAATTTGAATTTGCTGACTAATCCTATGATGTTTGTTAAGTTGCAATGAGCTTGTAAATGTTTTTTCTTTCAACTTCAACCTTACAAACTGTGAATACGTCCTTTTAATAGTTGCAAATATTTTGAGATTTTCCTAAATTCAAGTTGAACAAATAGAATTGTTGACTCTATATTAAATTCAGTATAAAATATATTTCAGCTCATAAACACTCGTGGCTGATTCATGTCAATGTATAGCAAAACAAATACAGTATTATAAAGAAAAATAAACTAATAAAAATAAAAATATATATATTTCAAAATCATATTTTTCCTATATTCATCTTCAGTTGAATGGGACATATATGGTAGATCGAAGCAGTTAGGATAATTTAAAAAGTTGTGTTTTTAGAATATATTTACATTACCAGGTTGTATAACTCATATATTTACAACTCTTTTAGTAAGACAGCTAGTATCATCTGCTGAGTATTTATTAGGTACAAGACATTTGTGTGTTAAGCATTTCAAAATGAATACACATGTCCTTTAGTAAGGGGCAACAGTTTCTTTAACACTTATAATATCCCTGTGATAGAAAATTATGATTTATTTCTAACTGATGAAGATCCTGAATATTGGAGATATCTGAATATTGGAGAAATGTATATATACATACATATGCATATATACATGTATATATATATATGTATATAAGTTCATTTCAGTCGTGTCCAACTCTTCGTGACTTCATGGACTGTAGCACGCCAGGCTTCCCTGTCCATCATCAACTCCCAGAGCTTGCTCAAACTCATGCCCATTGAGACGATGATGCCATCCAATCATCTCATTCTCTATCATCCCCTTTTCCTTCTTTCAATCTTTCCCAACATCAGGGTCTTTTCCAATGAGTCAGTTCTTCACATCAAATGGTCAAAATGTTGGAGATTCAGATTCAGCATCAGCCCTTCCGATGAATACTCAGGACTGAATTCCTTTAAGACCGACTGGTTTGAGCTTGCATTCCAAGGGACGCTCAGGAATCTTCTCCAAGGATAGATAAGAAAACCTTTCTACATGATCAGAGAAAAGAAATAGAGGAAAACAATAGAATGGGAAATAAGTTAAATAAGAATAAGTTAGAGACCTCTTCAAGAAAATTAGAAATACAAAGAGAACATTCCATGCAAAGATGGGCACAATAAAAAACAGAATGGTATGAACCTAACAGAAGCAGAAGATATTAAGAAGAGGTGAGAATAATACACAGAGGAACTACATAAGATGTTAATGACCCAGATAACCATGATGGTGTGATCACTCACCTAGAGCCAGATATCCTGGAGTGTGAAGTCAAGTGGACATAGGAAGCCTTACAATTAATAAAGCTAGTGGAGGTGATGTAATTCCAGTTAAGCTATTTCAAATTCTAAAATATGATATTGTTAAAATGTTGCGCTCAATATACCAGCAAATTTGGAAAATGTAGCAGTGGCCACAGGACTGGAAAGGTCAGTTTTCATTCTAATCCCAAAGAAAGGCAATGCCAAAGAATGTTCAAATTATCACACAATTGCACTCATTTCACACATTAGCAAACTAATGCTCAACTTTCTCCAAGCAAGTCTTCAATGATGAAGACAGACATCTGTCTTCCACTGCAACATTTATTGATTAACTATTGTGTAACTTTCTGGTCATAGTCAGAGACCTGAGACAGAAGAAACGACTATTCAGATGGCTTAACTGAAGAGAATTTAATAAATTTAATTTAATTTAGTAAAGAGTACACAGTTCAGTTCAGGCACTCAGTCGTGTCTGAATCTTTGTGAACCCATGAATTGCAGCATGCCAGGCCTCCCTGTCCATCACCAACTCCTGGAGTTGACTCAGACTCACGCCCATCGAGTCAGTGATGCCATCCAGGCATCTCATCCCATGTCATCCCCTTCTCCACCTGCCCCCAATCCCTCCCAGGTTCACAGTCTTTACCAATGACTCAACCCTTCGCATGAGGTGGCCAAAGTACTGGAGTTTCAGCTTTAGCATCCTTGCTTCCAAATAAATCCCAGGGCTGATCTCCTTCAGAATGGACTGGTTGGATCTTCTTGCAGTCCAAGGGACTCTCAAGAGTCTTCTCCAACACCACAGTTCAAAAGCATCAATTCTTCGGCGCTCAGCCCTCTTCACAGTCCAACTCTCACATCCATACATTACTGGAAAAACCATAGCCTTGATTAGATGTACCTTAGTTGGCAAAGTAATGTTTCTGTTTTGAATATGCTATCTAAGTTGGTCATAACATTTCTTCAAAGGATTAAACGTCTTTTAATTTCATGGCTGCAGTCACCATCTGCAGTGATTTTGAAGCGCCCAAAAATAAANTACTGGAAAAACCATAGCCTTGATTAGATGTACCTTAGTTGGCAAAGTAATGTTTCTGTTTTGAATATGCTATCTAAGTTGGTCATAACATTTCTTCAAAGGATTAAACGTCTTTTAATTTCATGGCTGCAGTCACCATCTGCAGTGATTTTGAAGCGCCCAAAAATAAAGTCTGACACTGTTTCCACTGTTTCCCCATCTATTTCCCATGAAGTGAAGGGACAGAATGCCATGATCTTTGTTTTCTGAATGTTGAGCTTTAAGCCAAATTTTTCACTCTCCTCTTTCACTTTCATNTTTCCCATGAAGTGATGGGACCGGATGCTGTGATCTTCATTTTCTGAATGTTGAGCTTTAAGCCAACTTTTTCACTCTCCTCTTTCACTTTCATCAAGAGGCTCTTTAGTTCCTCTTCACTTTCTGCCATAAGGGTGGTGTCATCTGCATATCTGAAGTTACTGATATTTCTCCTGGCAATCTTGATTCCAGCTTGTGTTTCTTCCAGTCCAGCGTTTCTCATGATATACTCTGCATAGAAGTTAAATAAGTAGGGTGACAATATACAGCCTTGACGTACTCCTTTTCCTATTTGGAACCAGTCTGTTGTTCCATGTCCAGTTCTAACTGTTGCTTCTTGACCTGCATACAGATTTCTCAAGAGGCAGGAGACAGGGATCAAGACCATCCTTATGGAAAAGAAATGCAAAAAAGAAAAATGGCTGTCTGGGGAGGCCTTACAAATAGCTGTGAAAAGAAGAGAAGCAAAAAGCAGAGGAAAAAAGAAAAGATATAAACATCTGAACTCTTTGGAAGAGTTCCAGAGAATAGCAAGAAGAGATAAGAAAGCTTTCTTCAGCGATCAATGCAAAGAAATAGAGGGAAAAAACAGAATGGGAAAGACTAGAGATCTCTTCAAGAAAATTAGAGATACCAAGGGAATATTTCATGCAAAGATGGGCTCGATAAAGGACAGAAATAGTATGGACCTAACAGAAGCAAAAGATATTAAGAAGAGGTGGCAAGAATACACAGAAGAACTGTACAAAAAAGATCTTCACAACCTGGGTAATCACAATGGTGTGATCACTCATCTAGAGCCAGACATCCTGGAATGTGAAGTCAAGTGGGCCTTAGAAAGCATCACTAGGAACAAAGCTAGTGGAGGTGATGGCACTCCAGTTGAGCTATTTCAAATCCTGAAAGATGATGCTGTGAAAGTGCTGCACTCAGTATGCCAGCAAATCTGGAAAATGCAGCAGTGGCCACAGGACTGGAAAAGGTCAGTTTTCATTCCAATCCCAAAGAAAGGCAATGCCAAAGAATGCTCAAACTTCCGCACAATTGCACTCATCTCACATGCGAGTAAAGTAATGCTCAAAATTCTCCAAGCCAGGCTTCAGCAATACGTGAACCATGAACTTCCAGATGTTCAAGCTGGTTTTAGAAAAGGCAGAGGAACCAGAGATCAAATTGCCAACATCTGCTGGATCATGGACAAAGCAAGAGAGTTCCAGAAAAACATCTATTTCTGCTTGATTGACTATGCCAAAGCCTTTGACTGTGTGGATCACAATCAACTGTGGAAAACAGATGCATTACATACCCGAGTTACACCTGTTTACTAAGTGCTGCTGCCTGCCAGGACCTGTGCTTGGTGCTGGGGGGCTGGGGGCTGGTGTGTGTCATAGAAGACACTGCTGTTCTCCAAAATCTCAGGTTCTAGGATGAGATGGTAAGACCTAGGCACCGCCCTCCCTCCAAGGGCTATACTCTCTCAGGACATTTGGGAAATAAATTCTTTGTCTTATGTTCGTGGTCAGCTCAACTGCAGGTCACAGGGCTCTCTCTGTTCTCCCCTGGACCACGAGAACCACCTGTCTTGACCTTCTCACCTACCTGGGGGGGCAAGGGTGTGGGGGCTCCACTCACCCGTGCCAGTACCCCATGGAGCTGCACAAACCCTCAAACTCCACAAAGGAGCCAGGTTGTTAAGACTCATAGGTCTAAGTGGGGAGGAATTTAAAACGACACACTCAATGTGACTGTCCCCGTAGTCATACAAGAGAAAACACACAGACACACAAATACACTTCATTGGAGACCCTGAGGCACAGCTTTTCCTTTCCTGCCTTCTGATACACCCTCTTATGAAAGAGTCTCTTCTACAAGTCTTTCCAAGAGGAAGAGAAAGCACCCTTTATCCCAAAGGCTGGTTTTGTCCTGGGTTCTATCTTCCACCCCTACTCACCACTCCTACCCCACAGCTCTTCCAGGTAATACCTGACACTTGCTTCTCATATCCATTCAAATTCTTAAAAGCCTGGACTCTGCAGCCAGATACTCTGGTTCCTTGCCTAGCTCTGCCGTTTGCTGGCTGGATGATGATCTCGGGCAAGTTACTTAACCTCTTTAAACCTTAGCTGCTTCGTCTGTAAAATGGGGATAATACTAGTGCTTATTTCTTAGGGTCTTTGGGATGATTATTTGAGGTTATGTATGAGATGTGCAATATTTTTTTGTTGTTGTTCCTCAAACATGCCAAGAAGTTCGTACTGCTAGGCTTTTGAACCTGCTATCCTGTCTGGATCACTCTTCCCAGACCTTCACATGGCTGTCTCCCTCACTTCACTCAGGTATCTGCCCTTTGAGAAAAAGATGGCCAGTCCAATAAGTCTCCCTCCTGCATTCACACTCCATCTCATTTCCTGTTTTATTCTCCGTTTAGCCCTTACTGCTCCTGAGTCTCTGCACTTGTACATTGCCTTTCACTCCTGCTAGAAGGCAAGACCCGAGAGAAGGAAAGCAGTGTCTGCCGTGTTCCCTGCCATGTCCCCCAGAGTCTGGAGCAGGGTCTGTGACTGCTCTGTAAATACTAGTGGCTGGATCTGTAGCATGAATGCACTCTGTGGCGATTGCTCAGCAGGTCACTGGGCAAGGGGGACTTTGGTGATCCCTGCCAGCGAGCAGTTGTCCAAGAGGCAACTCTTAAATACACACACATGCACGCTCATACACACACACTGTTCTATTCTCAAGGACAAACATTAATTCTTAGAGACACCAAGTCTATTTTCAAAGAAGGGGGACATTTCCTGGACTACAGTGTAGTCTGCCTGCCTTCCCAGAAGGGGTCTCTGTGGTCCTGTAGGGCAGTGGCAACTCTGAGCAGTCGAAAGAACCACCAGCCAGACTTTGGGCCCATCAGTGTAAACCTCAGAGCCCATTCCAGAACCATGTTTTTTGATGGCCAGTCCCAAGCCATACTGAGTCTCAGAAGAATCTTTGACATCAGAGGTATGTATGTGTCCGTGTGTTTTTTCTTTTTTTGGAGGATTTTTTACTTATAGACCCAACTTCCCTCTCATACGCACCTAGCAATGATGGGTGACCTGTTGTTCTCCAGTATTTGCAGTTCAGATATTAAAGTATGTCAAACACACACACACACACAGACACACAAGCATGCTCTTTCTCAGTGTGGGGCAGGGAAAATGGATGTCCTAGCATCTTCTATTGAGTGGGCAGCAGTTTCTACTGCACTTTCCTGAATGTATACACTATGGGCTTGAGTATCTTCAGGAGATGTTCTATGACTTTCAGAATTTGATTTTTCCCAAACTCACAGATTATGAAGTAGTAGCCATAAAACCCAATAGAAGCAACATATCCATCCATTGAGGGTATAACATAATTTTTGATTGGAAATTTCATTCTGCTCTAATTTACAATTTAAGCTTTTAAAACACCTGATGCAAAAGAGTTTATGTTTATTTTCTTGAGATGGAATATAACTGCCAAGTTCATGTTTCCATAACTTTCAGCAAGTGTTTTAAGTTACACATCAGTTCAGTTCAGTTCAGTTGCTCAGTCATGTCCAACTCTTTGGAACCCGTGGACCACAGCACGCCAGGCCTCTCTGTCCATCACCAGCTCCCAGAGTTTACCCAAACTCATGTCCATTGTGTCAGTGATGCCATCCAACCATCTCATCCTCTGTCATCCCCTTCTCCTCCTCCTGCCCTCAGACTTTCCCAGCATCAGGGTCTTTTCAATGGGCTTGGTTAAAATAACTTCCCTGGTGGCTCAGACGGTAAAGCATCTATCTGCAATGCGGGAGACCAGGGTTCAATCCCTGGATCGGGAAGATCCCCTGGAGAAGGAAATGGCAATCCACTCCAGTACTATTGCCTGGAAAATCCCATGGACAGAGGAGCCTGGTAGGCTACAGTCCATGGGGTCGCAAAGAGTCGGACACGACTAAGCGACTTCACTTCACTTCACTTCACATATGCAAGTAAATGTAATGTTAAGGGTTGGCCAGTAGATGGCAGCAAATTTGAACTTGGCCTGGGAAATTGAATTTCCTGGAACAGATTATTAGAGTCTGCCAGAGCTGTGAAGGTTTAAAGGTAAACAGCTCTGGATAAAAATGTCCAGTCTCCAGTCCTCATCTTGATGACCATCTTTGTAAAGTTCATTTATATCTATGCTTTTTGGCATTAATTAAGAAATGCACATTGTGCGGGGTGGAGTCGTCATGGCAGATGGGATCACTACCATTCTGAAGTTATGTTCTGACACCATCACTTGGGTGGTCATCTCGACAAAGATGGTCCCTCTGCTGCTGCTGCTGCTAAGTCACTTCAGTTGTGTCCGACTCTGTGTGACCCCATAGATGGCAGCCCACCAGGCTCCCCCATCTCTGAGGTTCTCCAGGCAAGAACACTGGAGTGGGTTGCCATATACTTCTCCAATGCATGAAAGTGAAGAGTGAAAGTGAAGTCGCTCAGTCGTGTCCGACCCCCAGTGACCCATGGACTGCAGCCTTCCAGGCTCCTCCATCCATGGGAGTTTCCAGGCAAGAGTACTGGAGTGGAGTGCCATTGTGGAAAGCAGGCGTGCTGAGGTGCAAAGCCAGGACTTACAGGGTGGTGTGGAAAGCACCCTTATTTCAGCTCCCTGAAAACACAGAATGAGTACAATCACTGAGACTGAGAAGCAGGCTCCACGCCTCACTAAAGGGAGGTCTCCACCAGCTAAGAAGACAATTCAGTTTCTGGAAGGTTTAATCATATCTTAACAACAACAAAAAAAAAACCCAGTTTTATGACACCCAGGCATCAAAGTTGATTAATGTGCCACAGGCATAGACTAGCCTGGAAAATGTTTGACAGGTGAGTAGGAAGTGACCCTCTCTTTAACCTCTGTCTTCAGGGTGTATTGACATGGTTGAGACTCAGACCTGAGGCTGCCTTGCACTGCCAGTCAGAATGCTGTTCCGTGCTATTTCCTCAGGTATAGCAGCCGAGCCAGGAGGACAGTAGAGGAGAGGAGGCCCCTTACTGGTCAGCAAGCCACCCGGGCTCTGGCTCTTGTGTGGTGAGATGCTTCCCTGGACCTCCCAAGCCCAGCTGATTGGTCCAGCATGGACATCTCATGGGGTGGGTGGTTGTCATTACAGTGGGGCAGCGGGTGGGATGCAGCTAGGACTGGAAGGTGTGAAAGCATGGGCAGGAAACAGGTTAGCAGCAATGTTCAGATGCCCAGAGTAGGCAGCAAGAACCAGAGTAGGGCTGGGGTCCATGCGTCTGAAGCAGTATGAAAGATATAGACCGTTGGCCTGGGGCAGGCTTGATCTATCAACATTTCAACTTTCTCTTTAATGATAAGAATCATGTGGAATGGAGAGAGGTACTTTCACAAGTAACCAGTCCTCTCCTCCAGAAATTCTAATCAGTAGGTCTGGGTTGGGGCCTGAGCTTATTTATTTCTAGGAAGCTCCTGTGGGATTCTAGTGCGCTAGTCCTTGGACCACACTTCAGGTAGCAAGGAGTCCCTTTCAATGCTAGATTCTACAGTGGGTTCATGCCATGGAAAAACTCTGGTCTTGTTTGCAGTAGAGAAAGAAAGCTGGACATTTCTGCAGGACCAATCCTCTGGTGACCTTACTATCAACTCTTTACAAAAGCTATTTCATTTAACCCTCTCAATAACCAACCTTGGGATTGTCTTATTATCCCCACCACACAGAAAGTGAGGAGGATCAGAGAAGTTGGTTATTTGCTCAAGGTTGAACAGTTAACAGGTGAAGGATTTAAGATTCAAACCAATGCTGAATAATGCTCCAATGCTTATTCATTAATTAGTTAAAACAAAAAAGCATATTCATTGATCCAAAAAAGAATTACTAAATATATCCATGAATTAAACAGGCTTCCCTGGTGACTCAGTGGTAAAAAAATCTGCCTGCCAATGCAGAAGATAAAGGTTCAGTCCCTGGGTTGGGAAGATCCCCAGGAGAGGGAAATGGTAACCCACTCCAGTATTTAAGCCTGGAGAATTCCAGACAGAGGAGCCTAGCAGGTGAGTGTCCACGGGATCACAAAAGAGTTGGACGCAACTTAAGGACTCAACAACAACAACAAATGAATTAAACACTGCATAAGGCATTAGGGGCAGGAGGAGAAGGGGACGACAGAGGATGAGATGGCTGGATGGCATCACTGATTCAATGGACATGAGTCTGAGTGAGCTCCGGGAGTTGGTGATGGACAGGGAGGCCTGGGGTTGCAAAGAGTCGGACATGACTGAGCGACTGAACTGAACTGAAGGCATCAGGACATAAGGTGAACCCAAGTCCTTATGAAGTTTTAGCAGAATAGGTGTCACCTGAATGAGCAATAACAGCACAGAGTGGAAACATCCCAAAGCTGCTACTTCTCACTGCGTCCACTCAGGTTCTAGAGGACTGTGCTGGTCTCCTCGTCCACCTGAGGAGGACACTTTTCCTCAGACCTTGACATGGCTGGCCCCGTCTATCACAGACTTCTGCCCCACTGTCACCTACTCTGAGAGGCAATATGTCACATACGGGTGAGAGTGTGTCTAGACTGCAGTGCCAACCCCTCGGCGTGCCTCCAGCACCTCTCCTTATTGGCTGTGTGATCCCGAGAGAGTTACTTCATGTCTCTGTGCCTCAGTTTCCTCATTTGTAAAAGGACAGTCATCATGCCTTCCCCATACTGTTGCTGTGAAGATTAAAGGTGGTAATAGACATGAACTAAGATCATGGCATCCGGTCCCAACACTTCATGGCAAATAGATGGAGAAAACTGGAAACAGTGACAGCCTTCATTTTCTTGGACTCCAAAATCACTGCAAATGGTGACTGCCTCCATGAAATTAAAAGACATTTGCCCCTTGGAAGAATAGCTAAGACAAACCTAGACAGCATTTTAAAAAGCAGAGACATCACTTTGCCAACAAAAGTCCATTTAGTCAAAGCTATGGTTTTTCCAGTAGTCATGTATGGATGCGGAGAAGGTGATGGCACCCCACTGCAGTACTCTTGCCTGGAAAATCCCATGGACGGAGGAGCCTGGTAGGCTGCAGTCCATGGGGTCACACAGAGTTAGACATGACTGAGCGACTTCACTTTCACTTTTCACTTTCATGCATTGAGAAGGAAATGGCAACCCACTCCAGTGTTCTTGCCTGGAGAATCCCAGGGACAGGGGAGCCTGGTGGGCTGCTGTCTCTGGGGTTGCACAGAGTCGGACACAACTGAAGCGACTTAGCAGCAGCAGCAGCAGCATGTATGGATTTGAGAGTTGGACCATTAAGAAGGCTGAGGGCCAAAGAAGTGATGCTTTTGAATTGTGGTTCTAGAAAAGACTCTTCAGAGTCCCTTGGACTGCAAGGAGATCCAACCAGTCAATCCCAAAGGAAAACAGTTCTGAATATTCATTGGAAGGACTGATGCTGAAGCTGAAGCTCCAATACTTTGGCCACCTGATATGAACAGCCAACTCATTGGAAAAGACCCCAATGCTGGGAAAGACTGAGGGAAGGAGGAGAAGGGAGCAACAGAGGATGAGATGGTTGGATGGCATCACTGACTCAGTGGAACGGACATGAGTTTGAGCAAACTCTAAGAGACAGTGAAGGACTGGAAAGCCCTGTGTGCTGCAGTCCATGGGGTCGCAAAGAGTCAGACAGGACTGAGTGACCGAACAACAACAAATAGACACAAAGCACTTAAGTAGTGTAACAGGGTAGGCAGCATGGAAGCTCCTGCTTCTAGTATTCCCTGAGCACCCCACCTAATTGTGATGTGCCCCCTGTTATTCACATGTGTCATATCACCCTGTTTTATTTTCTTCCTGGTCCTTGTGACCAAATCACTCTGTGTTTACCTGTGAGTGGTCTGTGTCTCCACCTCCAGAGACTAACTGGCAGACGTGGGCACTGTGGGTACTCCATATGCCTCCACGTTCTGAACCCAGGCCCACCACCCAGAAGGTTCACCATAGCTCTGAATTAAAGGAGTGGGCAAGTGAGCATGGGGTCTGGGTTCCATGCAGAACAGAGCCGTGTGCTTAGCCCAGGCCCAGTAGCAGTCAGAAATAGCTGCCTTCCACAGAAAGTGACCCAGACCCAACTACCTACTGGACCCCAACATGAAAGCCACCGCCTCTGCAATTAGGAACAGATGGTGGACAGAAATAGATGGGCTCTGTCGACTTCTGTGACCTCTTTGTTGAGTAGTTTGAGGCTCCCTGGAAAATCTTTAGATGCTTTGAGCCTAGAAGCCAGAACCTGAAGAACATCTAGAAGCTGAAGATTGGAAGCAGTGGTCTGTCTTAGCTCATGTTGGTCTGTGTCATACCTTTGACATTATATTTAAACAGAGGTTTTTGTATTTAATAAACAAAAGGTCCCTGAGAGATTCTCTGGAGCCTTCTGCTAACATTAATCATCTTCCCGAATGCATGATGCCATTTGGACTGCGGAGCTGGCCAAACTTTAGGGAGGGGTTGGGTGGCTGGAGTCACCAGTCCATGCTGCCGTTTCGTTAGAGTAAACAATGGAATGGAGCAGATATGTGCCTTTTGCTGAACCCTTCTTTCAGTATTTTGAGTCTTCTTGAAAAATCAGCTATTGCTTGGGGTCTGTTTCAATCTAGGCTATGAGACGTGTGAAATCAAGGGACCTATAAAACCGTTTCCAGTCTGTAAAGGCCTTTCTCACCTGGTTACTGATTCCTGAAGTCCTAATAGTAAAGTCTTTCTTTTTGAAAAGAGACAATGAATTGAAATCCATATATATATATGTGTGTGTGTGAGTGTGTGTGTATATATTTGGAAGGAGAAAGTGTGTAACTAGAATTCAGTCTGAGAGATAAACTGATTTTTTATTTTTTTTTCCTCCGTCTCAGGTTGATTTTTTAAACTGAAATATTTTGATAGCTATATGTATTTGTATAATTGATTCACTTTGCTGTATACCTGAAACGGATACAACATTGTAAATCAACTATACTCCAATAGAAATTTTTGAAAAAGAAATACTTTGATAGAAGACAGAGGAGAAAGGAGAAAAGACACACAGAGAGAGGCAGTAGGAAACAGGAAAAGAGCAAAGCAACAGTCAGGTATTGCTGCAGTCAAGCTGCATAACAAATCATCCAAACTTCAGCAATATACAACAACATATAGCAATATATTTCTTGCTCAGTTGTCTGTTGGTCAGCTGGGCTCCAGCTGATCTGTGCTAGGCCCTGCTGAGCTTGGTTCCAAGCTGTGGGTGGAGTCCAGCTAAGCTCCATGTGGCTGTCATCCTTGGACCAGCTGCAAACTGAGGAGTAAATGGAAACCCTCAACACTTCTCCAGTCATAGGCTCAAACTTTCTCACTGTCACTTCCCTGCCCCCAAATTATTTTAGCCATAGCAAGTCACAAGGCCAATCCCAATATCTGAGGGGCAGGAAAGTAAAAGCCTCCTATGGAGGAGGTGGTAGTGTCAAGAGGAAGAATATTGGCTGAACAATACCTTTCTCAGGCCTGGTTATCGAAAGTCACTTTTACCGGCCTTGAAATGGGCCTCCCACTGCACTAAGCCTTTCAGTTTTATTGAGTCTGCACAGAATTAGGGTAGTGAAATGCAAATGGGACTCAGGGTTTTTAAGTCATATTATGGTCTCTTGCACCCTAATTTTATTCTGCAAAGGATCTCCCTCCCCCCAGTGCTCCTCTCCTTGCCATCCCTCACCCCAAGCTCTAGGACTTCATACAAAAGGAAATGAGATTGTCATGTCTAACACACATCCACCATGATTTACTCCTCAGAGCTAGACTTTTCCCCCTGAACATGATACCATCAAAGCCTGTATATGATGGCATCTCATTTGCAAGCAATGAGGAGTAGGATTGGGGGAATAAACTCTTATGGGGCAATTACATGTACCCAGTCAGTGTTTTGAGAACTCAGAGGAGGGAGGAATCTCTCCAATACAGGACTTTGGATTTTATGGAGAAGATAATGTAAGCTGAGCCATGAAGAATGATAAGGTTTTATGAGGAAGAGCTAAAAGGAAAAGGAGAACATCTCAAATAGCGGAGGCATGAAGGCAAGGAAGTAGTTGGCTGCACGCATGCTCAGTCACTCAGTCGTATCTGACTCTTTGCGACCCCACAGACTGTAGCCCACCAGGCTCCTCTGTCCATGGAACTGTCCAAACAAGAATACTGGAGTGGGTGGCCATTTCCTAACTGAAGTACTTGGGGAAAAGCAAATTATTCTGTTCTGAAAAGAAGAGGAAATTGACTAATGAAAAAGGAAGATGAACTCTCAGTTGCTGGGGATATTGATGCCAAGCAAACGGGATTTTAGGGAATAAGAAGCCACTGGAGATTCCTGGACAGGGAGCGAGATGCCCACCTCTGATATTGGCTAAACTAAGCTCATCCTAGAGAATAGAGTAAGCTGGAGGGGAGAGTGAATTTTGAGTTGGGAGGACAGTTGAATAGTCACTGATTTTCTGGGTGATGTTACAAAGGTAATTCTGATTAGGGTGTTCTCAATAAAAATGGAAAAGGCCAGCTGCAGTAGGTTAGCAACTGAACTAGATGTCTTAACTATTACTTCTAATGGTTGTGCTTCATTAAGCACCTCCTGTTTGCCAGATATTGTTCACATGCAACAGGAGTCTTGAAGGATGTGGGACAATCAGGAAAGAGCTTTATTATTCCCCAACCTCTGTCTTCAATCCCTATCTGTTAGATTATCTCCCCACTCAGTGATATTCTGGGAGATCCCATAGCTTTTCCTATTTACTCATTAGAACAATTTCATCTTTAGGTACCTGCTGCTGCTGCTGTTAAGTCGCTTCAGTCGTGTCCAACTCTGTGCGACCCCATAGATGGCAGCCCACCAGACTCCCCCGTCCCTGGGATTCTCCAGGCAAGAACACTGGAGTGGGTTGCCATTTCCTTCTCCAATGCATGAAAGTGAAAAGTGAAAGTGAAGTCGCTCAGTCATGTCCAACTGTTCGTGACCCCATGAACTGCAGCCTACCAGGCTCCTCCGTCCATGGGATTTTCCAGGCAAGAGTACTGGAGTGGGGTGCCATTGCCTTCTCCGTACAAGACTTACTACTACTACTAAGTCACTTCAGTCATGTCCGACTCTGTGCGACCCCATAGACAGCAGCCCACCAGGCTCCACCGTCCCTGGGATTCTCCAGGCAAGAACACTGGAGTGGGTTGCCATTTCTTTAGGTACCTAGTATGATAAAAATCAAACCTTTTATCTCACACCCAGTTTGAAATTTTGTCTGAGTCAGACAGGTGCTAGGTGAGACCTCTACGGTGGGAAAGAAGCTGGTGGTCTTTTTTCCTCTTTTTCTTCCTTGTTCCATGGTTTTTCCAGTGGTCATGTATGGATGTGAGAGTAGGACTATAAAGAAAGCTGAGCACTGAAGAATTGATGCTTTTGAACTGTGGTGTTGGAGAAGACTCTTGAGAGTCCCCTGGACTTCAAGGCGATCCAACCAGTCTATCCTAAAGGAAATCAGTCCTGGGTGTTCATTGGAAGGACTGATGTTGAAGCTGAAACTCCAATATTTTGGCCACCTGATGAGAAGAGCTGACTCATTGGAAAAGACTGTGATGTTGGTAAAGATTGAAGGCAGGAGGAGAAGGGGACAACAGAGGTTGAGATGGTTAGATAGCATCACCGACTCAATGGACATGAGTTTGGGTAAACTCCAGGAGTTGGTGATGGACAGGGAGGCCTGGCGTGCTGCAGTTCATGGGGTCGCAGAGAGTCAGACACGACTGAGTGACTGAACTGAACTGAACTTCCTTGTTCCATCTCCTCTTCTTGAGGATGGCAGGGGTCGGGGTGGGGATGGGGTTGTAAGTAGTAGAAGGACCTAAGTGATGTTCTTGTGGCTTTTCTCCAGTGTACAAGTGACCTTTGTCATGGCAGATGTGCAAATGCTGACTGTTTCTCTTATGGGGCGACTCTGTAGGTTTTCCAGAGACCTCCACCCTTCCATGCATGTGTACCGTGTGGGGTCTTCTGGCCCTGCATAGTGATCTGAAGCCAGGGAGATGCATGACCTCTCTCTGCCCCAGAGTACTCGGGCCTGGCTACTCCCTGTGATGTCGGCTGGGCTCATGAGCCATGCCTTCCTCCCTTTCTGCTATGAACTGAACGTCTCAGTTACCTTACAACTCACATGAAAAAGTGAAAGTCACTCAGTTGTGTCTGACTCTTTGCAACCTCATGGCCTATAGCCCGCCAGGCTCCACTGTTCACGGAATTTCCCAGGCAAGGATACTGGAGTGGGTTGCCATGCCCTCCTCCAGGGCATCTTCCCAACCCAGCGATTGAACCCAGATCTCTTATGTCTCCTGCACTGGCAGGCAGGTTCTTTACCTCTAGCGCCACCTGGGAAGACTCTGAGATAGGATAAACCACTCCATTTCTAATGATGGATTTGGCATTATGGGGACATCTTAGTGCTGGCCTGCAGGTAATGATAATCTGCAGATTCCGCCGGCAAAGGGGGACCTGAGAGAAGGATAACAGGTGAAGGGGGTGGACCAGGAAGCTTTACAGTTGGCCTGTATTTGTTTCCTCTGATTATTCTGAGAAAAGAGATCTACCTTAATACTTTGATCATTTGGCCAAGAGGTGAAAGCTCATTGGCTGATAGTATCTCTTGGCTTCCCTGTGAGGTGGCAAAGTGTATGACCTCCTTTCTAAAAATAAACATAGAAACATCCAAGACACAAGTACAAAATGTCAGCTCTCCAGTCCTCCACACTCAGAGGACTCAGAGCAAGAACACTGGGCAGTGAGGAGTTGGGAAGGAGGAGGGGACAGAGATGGGATTTCTCATCCCTAGGGTTGGTACAGCACCAGGACTAGGAACTGGGAAGCATTAGAGGAAACAAAATCACCAGTGCTGATTACTTAGGCTACTAAATGTCACCTAATCCCAACAGCAGCCTGGGGGCTTCAAGGCGAGCCCATTCAGTCTATACTGTTTACTAGGTGTCAGACCTTGTCCACATTGCCACTCCCCTGAGCCTCAGTTTCTTCACCTGTGAAATGGGGAGAATGGTGCCTCACATGCTGTTTTTGAAATTTAAATAAGAAACCGGATGCTGATTGGCAAGCAACCTTCTCTAGGACTTCCTGGGTGAAAGCTGAAACCAGTGACTTTGGTGGAGGGCAGGGAGACACTAAGGACAGAGGCAGCCCCTCCAGATTGGTTAGCAGCAGGTGCACGGAGCAAATGGACTTGCTTGGGTGGCAACAGGGTGCGTAGGTCTCCACACCTGCCCACAGACTCTTAGGAATTTATGCAGAGGCTTTCCCTGGGTTTGGGCTTCCTAGGTGGCATTAGTGGTAAAGGAACTCAAACAGGGGCTCTGTAACAATATCGGAGGGATGGGATGGCCAGGGAGGTGGGAGGGAGGTTCAAGAGGGAGGCGACGTATGGATACCCATGGCTGATTCATGTTGATGTTTAGTGGCAGAACACAACAAAATTCGGTAAAGCAATTATCCTTCAATAATAATAAAAAAAGAAACCATTCTTCTTTCCTAAAAAAAAAAAAAAAAGAATCTGCCTACCAATGCAGGAGACAGGAGACACGGGTTTGATCTCTGGGTCTGGAAGGTCCCTTGGAGGAGGGAATGGCTACCCACTCCAGTATTTTTGCCTGGAGAATCCCATGGACAGAGGAGTCTGGCAGGCTACAGTCCATGGGATCGCAGAGTCGGACCCGAGGGAAGTGACTTAGCACGCATGCATGCGCTCCCTGTGCACAGTCCAGGAGCCTCGGCACCACGTTTCTATCTCACGGCTGAATCCTTGGCTCAACTCCCGGCAAGGGGGAAGGCACGTTCCGGGGACGGGGGCGGGCAAGGGGAGCCTCCAATTGCTCGGGTCCAGCTCCAGGGTCAACAGGTGGTACTATCTTTCATTTTTTCTTTAACTAATTAACATATGGTTTTGACTGTGCTGCATCTGCATCGCTGCCGGTGGGTGTTCTCTAGTTGCAGAGCGGGGGCTACTCGTCATCGCCGTGCGTGGGCTTCTCCTTTCAGCGGCTTCTCTTGTTACGGAGGGCGGGCTCCAGAGAGCGGGAGCTCAGTAGTTATGGCACATTGGGCTTAAGTTACCCCTCAGCATCTGGGATCTTCTGGGACCAAGGACTGAACAGATGTCCCTTGCATTGCAAAGTGGATTTTTAACTCCTGGATCACCAGGGAAGCGTAGAAGCATGTTGTTGGTGACTTTCTCTAACCCCATGAGCACCAGACATTCCTTCATCCTTCCATGAGTGTGTACTGTCGCTTGACAATATGAATGACTTCATAATGCATTACGCAGGCTTTAAAGAATGCTTGTACCCCTTTCACCTAGGCCAAATTGGGTTTGAGAGTGGATTTTTATGCCTTCACGTCAGTGGGACTGGGGCTTATGTTCTAGGGATCAGCCTCCCATGAGTTGCTCTGGTCAGCTGTTACCTAGAAGGGGTTGAGAGCTTACAGATTCCTCTGTGAGACCTTTTCTTTCTCACCCTGGCCACCTGCTCTCAGAGGCACCCTGGAGATCAAGCCTTCCTCAGAGGTGCTTGGCATCAGGGAGTTTCTCTGTAAAAACAATGGGAACCCAACAAAATTGAGTAAAGATATTGAAGAGTAAAAGCTCATAGCAAATTCTGCCTCATTGAGTTCCACAGAGATGGTGTGACAACCTCTCACTTTATATGAAGGAAATGATACCCAGAGAAGGTATGTGACCTCCCTGGAGTCACACAACAATTTAGTGACAGGGCAGACATGACTGAACATGTGTGTGTGTGTGTATAACATTGGGGCACAGATTTATGGACTTGGGGTCCAAAATGAATCTTCTTTACTAACGAAGGAGGCCTTTACGGTCAGTGAAGTTGAAAGCAGTGTCTGCCAGACTTGATGTGCACTGTGGAGGACTGGGAACAGAACAAAGCTGTCCCATGCACTTCTCCTCTTGTCGAGCACCACTGCACACTCTGGGCAAGATGCTTCTGGTTAGGATGGTGGGGTCCCCAGAGCAGCCCAGAAAGGCCCAGCATTGATGAAGGACTCCATTCAAATGTCCTCACCCATTCACTGTGTCATCCACCCACCCCAGACACTCACTGACCACCTGTTACATGTTATGTACAAGAGTGGTTGCTGGACAGTTCATACTTGTCTGACCCCTCTTCCTGAGCAAGAAGAGGGACCTGAAATTCCTCCCAGGCTGGGCTGCTCAGAGCCAGGGTTGGGGGTTAGGGTCCAACCTGGTCCTCAGCTGTGGCAGCAGGTTTAGGAAACCTGGGATCTATGCTCCACTTGAGGGTGACCAGGAAGCTGGAGGGACCAGAGAGATCCGAATCAAGGAAGCACCTTGCTTGGAGCTGAGAGCAGCCACAGGGCTCAGAGGTAGGTATGGAATGGGGGAAAGGCCAGGAAGACGCCCAGAGGCTCCAGGAGGAGTCCTGCAGGAAATCAGATAGTTACGAGGGAACAGCCAGGGGTGCTGGGTGGGCTTCAATGATACATATTAGCCCTAAAGAATGAGCAGAGGACTTAAACATGCAACACCGTGATGGTTTTTTGCTGTATCACCACTGTTCTCCTTAAAGGGAATGAGCAGAGGAAGGAACAAACCAAGGAATACTATAGACCAGGGCTTCTTCACTCCCTCCTCTCTTTTTTATTCTGCTAAAAACCACAAAACTTTATTTTTTTTCTAATGTGAAAGACAGTTAATTTTTTAATTTCTTTTTAAATTTTTAATTAGAGGATGATCACTTTACAATACTATGATGCTTTTTGCCATACATCAACATGAACTGACCACAGGTATGCATATGTCCCCTCCCTCTTGAACCCCCTTAAATCTCCCTCCCCAGCCCATCTCCCTAGGTTGTCACAGAGCACTGGACGCAGGTTCCCTGTGTCAGACAGCAAACTTTCACTGGTTGTCTATTTTACAGACGGTAATGTATTTGTTTCAATGCAATTCTCACAAATCCCCCCACCCTCTCCTTCCTCCACTGTGTCCAAAAGTCTGTTTTTTATGTCTGAAAAACACGTACCTTTAAATTTACCATCCTATCCATTTTTAAGTGCATAGTTCAGTAATGTTAAGTCTATTTTACATAGTTGGGCAAGAGATCCTAGAACTTTTTCATCTTGTAACACAGAAACTCTACATTCACTAAACACTAAATCTCCAGTCCTTGGTAATAACTTTTCTATGTTCTATTTTTATGGTTTTTGACAATTTTAGATACCTCATGTGGGTAGAATTATAGTATTTGTCCTTTCCTCAGCCCTTTAAAACAATCTGTGTCTCAGCACTGTTTACAGGTGTGAGAAGCTTCCATGGGTAGTGTCTCCGATTATACACACATTCCCCAGGGGAGAGCAAAGGGAGGGAGTGATGGCAGCAAAGGCTCAAACAGCCAAATCTTGGGTGGGGATGCACACAGAGTTAGAGAAAGCCCTTCAGAAATTCCGATGGTTCCCTGAGACCAAGCTCCCCTGTTGAGACTCACTGCTGTCGAGAAAAGGAGTTCCCCGAAGCATCAGACGCAGAGCAGCAGTCAGTCACAACATTTATTGAGCACTCACAGTGTACAGGTACTGGGCAGAACACTAGAAGGAAATACAGTGGCAATTCAACAGCTGTTGTCGCTCACCTCAGGATTGCATTTTAGGTGAATGGAGAAGATACCTGTTAAGTATGCGTGACAAGTATAGCCAACATCTAGACACATGCATGGCTTATTCATCACTCCAAGTTATCATGAGAGTTTACCCAGTAACCAGGGCACAAGAAGCCACTGAGACACATGTGTTAGGTGAAGAGCAAAGTTACAAAGTTCAAACTTACCACTCTGATGATGAGTGGAAGCTACCAGAAGACAGGAGAAAACACCAGAAAGTTGGTGAATCTATTTTTTTAACTCTATTAAGTCACTTTATTTCAAATTTAAGAATTCAGTATGAAATAAAGGCAATTGACTCAACAAAGTGCTAGAATAGCTTTATGTTAAAAACATTTTTTTTTTCTGGAAGTAAAATCAGCCTGTTGATAGTACCATTTCCAAAGGTCAGGCACAGATTCTGAAAGTTAGTAGCATTTTTCTTATTTTTAAAAATAACTTCCATTATGTGAAGGACTTTCCAATAAATTTAGTGAACAGAGGCATTTTATTACTCTATTTTTGGGAAATCTTGTTTATGTTCTTATGTGCTTTTAAAGTTAATTTAAAGTAGAGTTGCCAGATAAAACACAAGATATATTTTAGGGCATGAGACATACTCATACTAAAAAAAAATTATTAGTTGTTTATTTGAAATTATAATTTAACTGGACATCCTGTATTTTATTTGCTAAATCTGGTGACTATTTTTAGGTTAAGTTACCTTTGGTATTTCTAGAGGTTTCCAATAAGGGTGGGGCGAGCAGGGAGGCTAATTAATCTTCATTTATATGCTAACACTGTCAGATGGGAAGGTTTCTTCTTCTGGCAGGAAAATTGTTAAGTTCTGCAGGATTCACTCAAATATTGGAGACATCTTTCTTTCTTACATGTTTTACCATTACTATTTTAGCCATGCACGTTTTAGTCAGTTGAATTTTCACCTTGAAATTCTTGACAGAGATGACTGGTTTGAAGTATGAAAATCAGATTGCCATCTGAGAAGCAGAAAAAGTAACATCTGACTTGGAAAGTCCCCTACAAAAAATGTTCACATCCTCAATAATTTCTTCTGTTAGCACACTATTCTCTCTACCCTGTTTGGCAAAAGCACGACAAAGGCAACACTCACATCTTGTTAGATATACCACATCCCTTCCCCTATTCGTGATCACTTCCTGCCACTCTGTACTACCCGCCCCACCCCCCCA
>SJYA01001089.1:2669091-2796398 GCA_006410615.1 Neotragus moschatus
CCCCCCCACCCACTATAGATTTTTTTTTTTTTTTTGATAATAGAAAAATCACTAGCCTTTGTGCACCACAAACAGTGTCTGTCAGGTATGGATCAATGGGTGGTCATGGACCCCCACAAACAGGAAAAAGAAAAGCACACCTCTCAGATGCATGGAAGCATGAAAACTATGAAAGAGAGAGTGAGAGACAGACAGACAGAGACAGAGAGGGAGGAGGGGAAAGAAAGGGTGGGAAGGAAAGAGGCTGTTAGATTGGATCGACGCCTGCAGTTTTCGAAATGCTCTTTCTGTTATCTAAGTGTATAGCTCATGTCTTACATTAAGTTGGGATTTCTACACTGGAGAAGAGAAACTTCAACACCAATTTTTCAAGTAAAAAGAGTTCACATGGACTCCAACAGTGGTACAGGAATCTAGAATGATAATACTTTCTCAACTGCAACCTCCATCCACTATTCTTTTTTAAAAATACACCAAAGAGTATACTTACATGTAAAGAACATACTGCTCTGTTCATGTTTCACATACACATAATATTACTGCAAATATTAACAAACACATAGATAGTATCTAAAGGCATAGACGGCTTTGACTATCTGTTGGTTGAGTCCAAGTATGCCAGTTTTTATTCTGGGCCAAACTCCCCGAGTTTCCAGCTTGGCCAGGTACACATACATTACAGCTCTCGTTTGGACTTGGAGGTCTTTCCAGAAAGGAGGATGAGGATGAGAAATGAAGTTGAGGCAAAGCAGCCATGGGGTTTAATACCACCAACATCTGCTGGATCGTGGAGTTTAATACCACCACGCAAAGGTGGAGCTAAGCAATATATATTATTAAATTAGAAAAATATTTCTTAGCGCCTCCTGGCATTCAACATCCCTTATGCTAAGACAGTTACTTGCTACATACTCTTTTCAGAAATTTAAGTTCCAAATTCCATCCTTTAGACAATGTTCCATATGCTGTTCTGATGACGACATCAACTAATGTCTCTGAATGTCCTTGACTGACCTCAAGAAGAATAGGTCAGGCTGTTTTCTTACTACAGAAAACGGCCAGAAGAGGGTTTGCTTCCTGTTCTCCTGCGTGGTCACGGTGAAGTGAGTGGTTACAGAATGTTCCTGAAAGAGGGATGGACTCCTCAGGCGCAAAGCAGCCTCCACAATTCCACATCAGCAGAAGCAGCAGAACATAGAAGGGTGTCACTAAGAGGAGTTAAGAGCCCGCCGGGGATGTTCTAGAACCTTCTAAAGCTCAGTAGGGTCCAAATCCCCGTTTGAACACGTGCTTAGCAATTCCATGTGCAGCAGGAGGCCTGGTGAACTCCTGTCATTGGCCTGCTGAGGTTTTCTGATGGTGAATGTTACTGAAAACGTCCCGCCTGGGGCCCCAGTCACGGCCCCAACCCTCGGAGTGTTGCCCTGGAACCCAGGTGAAGGGTGCCAGGCAGACGAGGAATGGTTGCCACTGGGGCCGGTGCCTTCCTTCACTTCCTGCCTCGTCCTCCCGCTGTCTTTCTTCCCTCTCTGCTGCCTCCCTCGGTCCCTGCCTCCACGCTTCCTCCCCGGCGGCCGGACACGGCTCACGGGGGCGGCGCAGAGGCGCTCCCGCGGCTGTGGGAGCATTTAGACAGAGACGCCCGCGTGGTGCCGCTCTCCGCCTCGTCCCCCGCCTCGCCTCGCGCTCCTGGGGGACCGGGGTTGGGGCAGCAGGGGAACGTGGCCAGGAAGCCGAGGCGGAACCTCTTGTTCATGAAGCAGTAGATGATGGGGTTGACGCAGGACGAGGTGTAGGACAGCAGGAGGATGAAGGAGATGGGGGTCCCCGAGAGGCGGCGCTCGGCAGAGGCGGTGTCGAAGGCCCGCCAGGCGTTGGCGCTGAAGATGGGCATCCAGCACAGGAAGAAGAGGACCACGATGACCACGAGCATGCGGATGACGCGCTTCTTGGCCATGAGGCTGGCCGCGGGGCTGCTGCTCCTGATGTGGCTGGCCCGGCCTCCGCTGCCGGTGGACAGCTGGAGCAGCTCCAGCTGCCTTGGGCGCTTGGGCCTCTGCAGGTAGCACCCGTCACTGTCCTCGTACCTGCCGCTGCTGCTCGAGCTCCGCTTCCCTTCTGGGTGGGCAAGCCACGTCACTTATTTTGGGGGATGGGTCGTGCCAGACAGAGGGCATGGAATCCCTGCCCCCTCTATCCAGGGGCTAACCCAAACTTGAACTGTATTACTTGACAGGCCACCTTGGGCCTGCACTAACATGGGCAGGTATTGATCTACTCCTTTCCTTCAAATGAAATGCTACTTAAAACTAATAAAAAAATGTGTAGTATAGGATGTGCATAATTTAAAATAGTAAAATAATATTTTATGTGTGTAGACTATAAGGATAAATATTTGTTAAAGAATGAGTATTCACACTCTTATTCCAACTCCTCAAGGCGGGGAGTTTTCTGCTTGCTTGGGAAACCTCCAGATTGCTTTTACTGCATAATGAGCAAAAATCAACAAAAGCCAGAAAGACCCTAGGTGTATATGTGGTAAAGAGCTGAGCAGAGGATGGAGTGAGAGGGGTGGTGAGTGATGTCAAGAAAGATGTGGGGTAAGTTTCAGCGAAGAGTGGGCTGAATGAAAGGGAGGGATGGGGGATGGGCTTCCGTGGTGGTGCAGTGGTAAAGAATCCACCTACCAATGCGGGAGACATGAATCTGACCCCTGATTGGGAAGATCCCACATGCTGCAGGGCAGCTAAGCCCGTGCACTGCAACTATTGATCCTGTGCTCTGGAACCCAGGAGCGCAAAGACGGAGCCCATGTGCTGCAGTGCTGAAGAACTAGAGCCCTGGAGCCCACCTCCAGGAGAGAGCAGCCACCACTAGGAGAGGCCCACACACCGCAACTGGGGAGTAGCCCCTGCTCTCCGCAGTTAGGGAAAAGCCTGCGCAGCAACGAAGACCCAGCACAGCCAAAAAAAGAACATGCAGATCCAAACATTAAAAAAGGGAAGAGGGGGAGATGTGAGGTTCCATGGCAGTTATATCAGGAGTAAAGGGTGGGAGTGAAGAGGGGAAGAGAGGATGGCACCTGAAATGACAATTTGCTTTGTTTGCAGAGGGGGTCCATTTGAATACAACATCACAGAGGCCCTGGACCTATGGGCCCTGAGCTTGTAACTGGGCAATGGATATATTGTCTCATTTTATTCCATTTAGTACCCTTTTGGGAGAAATAATTTCTTCATTCTACAGGAAACAGAGACACTGGGTATCGTGAGCAAGCCTTATGACACAGAGTCTCCTAAGAATACTTTTGAAAAATATTTTGAAATACTTTTGAAAAGTATTTTCAAAAATATATACTCTGGGTATATCTAAGTTATAGAAAACAACGCTTGTGTAATCTTTTGGCATAAACCAACAGATAAAAGATAGTTACCTCTGGCAGACTTCTTCTGGCTAGCATCAAATTTTATTCCTTGGTAAAGTTCCAGAGAGATTAATCCATATGCCACCATCATCACAATTCCAGGAATAAGAAAGAGGATGAGTAACAGAAATGTGTGCCTAATAAAATAAAAAGCAATCCGATAACCAGCAACTCCAGCATTTCAAACTAAGATGAGATGGAATAAACAGGGTTCATCTCCATTTTAATGAGTTGGAGCAAACACATTAATTACCAGTGTTTAATATCTTTGGAAATTCCATGTCTGGAGCTTCAGTCATTAGAAAATGTTAATTTCTTTTCTCCCAGATAAAGTCTCTTATGAAGGACTACTTGAATTGGAAAACTTTGGTGTAAGTCTGTGCCTGAAACAAGTTTACATTTAAAATTAATGAGAGCTTAAAAAAAAAGCCAATGAGAGTATTTGAATACCTCAATAAAGCTGTTACTGAAATAATAATAATAAAATTATGAGTTTATATTCATTGATGACTTATTAACTTGTTTAATTTCAATATGGTACATATATTATTATATTTAATGCCCATAATAATTTTTGAAGTAGGTACTATTAACCATTTAAGACCCATTTGACAGATAAGGAAACAGGCAGAATAAATAGTTTGTCCAAAGTCACACAGCTAGTGGCAAAGATGGGATCTGAACTCAAGCAATATGATTCTAGACGTCATCCTCTTAAGCATCACAATAGATTAATACCATTTGTTGACTTTATAGCATCAGAATCATCAAGTGCCTAGAGAGCAATGCTAGAAAACCTTGGTTTTACAAAATAAAGTATTCTGGCTGTTTCAACCCATTGGGCACAGTGGCAAACTCATTCTAGTGCCTGGCGGGCCAGAGTTATGCTTTCTCTAAACACGTTTGATTCCTGAAGAACTGCAGCCTCCTTCTTCTTGAGTCTGGCCCCTAAATCACTTTTGCAGTCTGGCATGTGTAAGGTTACACAATTAGGCCATAAAATTGTCAGAGGCTCACAGTGGCTGAGCCATTTCTCATTTCAATTGGACATGTTTTGATAAGATTTCTTTGCAAGTCCTGGAAATGTCCCTCATTTGCAACGTAATTCTTTGAGTGTGTGTGCGTCTTGGTTGAAATGAAAAAAAAGGAAGGCAAAGAAGGCAGAAATTATCTTGGTTTTGAGCCATTTTTGAATGAAGAGCCCTCTGCTCCGAAAACATGCTGGGAATTAGTAAACATAATGCCCTGCATTTTTGAATATATCTAATGACGTTTTCATAAACATTCTCTCATTTGAACCTCACATCCATCTAATGATGTAGATTAAAAGATATCTTTATTCTTCAATCTTTGTGTAAAGAACTTTAATGTCAAGGAAGTTATATAAACTTGTCCAACATCACCCGCTAGTGAGCAAAGAAACAGGTAGCACAACTTTGCATTTGTAATTCTAGTAAAGTGTTCTGTTTAAGTACCACCGCTGCAACTCTGCTCTAAGGAAAATCGCATGGGATCTGGGGTTTTGGACTCCTCGGTTCCATCTCCAGTTTTTGGAAAATCAGAGCTCTTCCACTGTCTCAGCCAAGATCCTCACTAGACTATCCAGAAGCACACTGCGTAGTGGTTAAACCCAGACACTCTGTCATCTCTTCTAGGTTTGGGAACTTGAGCAACTTAACTTCTCCATGCCTCAGTTTCTTCATCTGTAAAATGGGGACAGTAATAGTACCCACCCTATGAGGTTTTGAGAAGATTAATTGATTTTAATACAGGTATGGCATTTCAGAGACTTCCCTGGTGGCTCAGACTGTAAAGCATCTGCCTACAATCTGGGAGACCCGTGTTCAAACCCTGGGTTGGGAAGATATCCTGGAGACGGAAATGGTAACCCACTCCAATATTCTTACTTGGAAAATCCCATGGATGGAGGAGCCTGGTAGGCTACAGTCCATGGGGTCGCAAATGGCATTTCAAATACAATATTCAAAGTGTTTGCTCTATTCTATCATTCTAGAAAGAGGTTAAGACAAGTCTTCTCAAAAAGTCTCCAGGAAACTGATCCCGCAGACACTGGACAATACATTCCAGTTTTTATTAAAACTGAAAAATTCTATCAAGTTATAGTAAACAAATAAACCCAGGCGGCCTTACCAGGACTGCTGCATGACATCACTTGGCAGTAGAAAGCGGCACATATTTGCAGTCTGGTTGTTATTTTTGGTAAAAGGCACCAAGTTGCTATAAATTGGGTATGGAGTCATGATGGTGAAGGAGAGGCACCAAGTAGCGGCAATCACCTTCAAAGCATGGGACTTTGTCTGCCAGACTCGGGACTGTAAGGGTTTACAAATTGCACCATATCTCTCCAGTGATATGGCGACCAGGTTAAAGGTGGAGACACTCACAGAGGTGCCTGGGAAAGGAACAAAGAAACTGGTTACGTCAGCTCTGAAATCCGAAGTTTATTTGCACATGAGCTTAAGCTTACCTGATCTGCGCAGGTTTGGTAGACAGTAAAGGAAAATACTCAGAAGGTAAAGAAATACTGTGTATGTATATTTTTAAAAAATGATTTATTCCCAGCTTTGTTCCCAAAAGGATTTGAGGCAGTTCAAGCAATATATTTGCAAATACATTATATTGCCAATGTATTTTAGATAAGTGTATTGAACTTTGATTATGACCTAGCTCCTTCTTAGGCTGAAGGTGCTCATTAATTAATAACTAAGTGGATGAACTATGTTTTTACCCACAGAAGAGGTTTCTGAGTGGCCTGTAGAACAGCTTTAGTTTTGAGCATGATCTGCATAAAGTGGACCTTTTAATCCAATATTCTCAAGGACAGTGACTCCAAAAATTCAGTGGGGTCTGAGGTGGGAGCATTAAGACTCTTCCTGAAAATTTCTAGTACACAGACTGTTTTTGAGTGAAACATTCTAAATTTCAAAATGGAGTGTTGAAAAAATACCTAATGAAAAAGGATGAAGGGGAAAATCCTCATATTGTAACTAATGTTTTTCTCGGGGTAGGAGGATTGGGGTCTTCTTTCTAATTCTTTTTGCTTTTCTGTGTTTTGTAAAAGGAACATTCATCAAACATTCATCATCAGTGAGAAAGACATCAAAACACCACATCTAAAGGGAAATCAACCCTGAATATTCATTGGAAGGACTGATGCTGAAGCTGAAGCTCCAATATTTTGGCCACCTAATGCAAAGAGCCAACTCATTGGAAAAGACCCCGATGCTGGGAAAAATCGAGGGCAGGAAAAGGGGATGATAGAGGATGAGATGGGTGGATGGCATCACTGAATCAATGGACATGAGTTTGAGCAAACTCCAGGAGTCAGTGAAGGACAGAGAAGCCTGGTGTGCTGCAGTCCGTGGGGTCACAAAGTCAGACATGACTGAGCAACTGAACAACAACAACAAAAGGATATACTTACAGTATAGTCAAAAGAACTTAATTTTGTATTTTGTGTGCATATATAATGATTATAATGTCTTATCCCTGTAAAATTCCCTTTAATTCTTCATCCATAAATTCAGGTGATTCTTCTCTTATCTCTTACCATGATTTCTTAAACCTTCAAATCAATCCCAATCTAACTTTGGGAGAAGTTCTTAGCCTGGGGCCTTTTGTGAAACTATATATAAAAATATCCTTTTTCTAGGGGGAATATCCATAGTGTTCCTTAGAGACTTAAAGGAATCTAGAACCCCAAAAACCATAGCTAAGAACTCAGGTTCTGAGATAGGATTTGCTGTTTTATAGGAATTTGCCCTAAGGAATTGATAACATTTGGATTAGAGAATACAGCCCAAGATTTCTCAGAGTGAAATCTATTGTTGTTCACTCTCTTAGTCATGTCCGACTGCAGCACACCAGGCTTCCCTGTTCTTCACCATCTCCTGGAGCTTGCACAGACTCATGTCCATTGAGTTGGTGACGCCATCCAAACATCTCATCCCCTGTTGCCCCCCTTCTCCTCCTGCCTTCAGTCTTTCCCAGCATCAGAGTCTGAGTCAGCTCTTCGCATCAGGTGACCAAAGTTTTAGAGCATCAGCTTCAGTGTCAGTCTTTCCAATGAATATTCAGGATTGATTTCCTTTAGGATTGACTGATTTGCTCACCTTGCAGTCCAAAGGACTCTTAAGAATCTTCTCCAACACCACAGTTCAGAAGTATCAATTTTTCGGTGCTCAGCCTTCTAACCGGTAATTGTAAACTCATCACCAGGCCAGCACTTTTATCTTTTTTGGCTATGTGCTCAGTCACTTCAGTCATGTTTGACTCTTTAGGACTCTATGGACTGTAGCCTGGCAGGCTTCTCTGACCGTGGGATTCTCCAGGCAAGAATCCTGCAGTGAATTGCCATGCCCTCCTCCAGGGGATGTTCCCAACCCAGGGATGGGTTCCCAACCTATGTCTGCTGTGTCTCCTGCATTGCAGGCAGTTTCTTTACCCGTTGAGCCACCTGGGAAGCCCTTTTGGCTATGTATTAGGAATTTAATGCGTGTTAATCGTTAAGAACATGAAATTAAGGGAAAAATGGAAATGACTGGAATCAGAAACCCAACAAAACCATTATAGCATTGCAAACACTTTTAGAAGTATCTTACTTTGCATTTTCTAGAACAATCTGTACTGGGTATTTTCAGAAAGAGTGCTAAGGCTCCTAGCTCAGACCCCAGCTATTTTAAAACATTTTTTTTTATTGAGGTAAAATTCATATAACATAAAATTAATCATTTTAAAGTGAACAACTCTGTGGCACTTAGCACATTTATGTTGTGCAACTACACAAGGACTCATTTTTAATCTCCTTTCATAAACCCTGGTTAAAATGATTAAATATTACTGTAGGATATACACAGACAGGTCTTGAAAGCCTGAGGCACTGTGCGATGTTGGTTATTATTATTGCGTCATTGTTTGACAATGATCCTTTTCACTTGTGAGTCCATTTTTTTTTAGAGTACTTGGACCCAGATTGACACTTTCTCGTTATTTGTCCATGGCATGTAGATCAGTCATTCATCATTGTTTTGTAGGGGCTGGATCCTACTTCCTCAACTGGAAGAAATAAAGGCTTTTAAAGCTTTCTGGTCACTGATGGCTGCCCTAGGCGGCTCAGCTCTGCATATTTTGCAGGGCTTAGGTCAGAACAACCAACTCCTTCTTCATTTCCCACCCCTTCTCCTCCTCCCCCAACCAGCTCTCAGAATGGGCATGGGACGAGGCATTTTGGCAGGCAGAGGGGACCAAGAGAAATGTCTTGTTTCAGCCTCAGATGAGCCACAGCAGTTGGCAAAATGAGGCTGTGTATTTACTCACCATCGTAGTGGCCACCAACTGGGGTTCACGTCAGCTCTGTGGCTTACCACCTGTGTGTCCTTTTGCACATTATTAACCTCTCTATGCCTCTGTTCCCCTCTCAGTGAGACAGGGAAGAATAACTGTGTATTCTTCATAGAGTGGTTGTGAGATAAAATATAATCATGGAAGTAAAAACTTAAAAGCTATTAGTAGAACATCTGGTACTCAAAAAACAAATGTACTCAAAGACATTAACTTTTATAATTTTTCATCATCACCATCATTCTGATTGGCAAAGGCAGCAAGCTGCATATCTCAATCAGGGTCAGCTTATCTACCTAGGCACTGGCAGCAAATTCAACTTGTTGTATTTGTGGTAGAGGTTCTCTCTCTCTTTCTGCCTAAGATGGTCCCAGCCCCTGTGAAAACAGGCTGGAAAGTGAATCCTGAGAAAGGAATCTAGACCTCTGGTGAAACTGGATTTTGAATAACCCTGTTCCCTATAAGAGCCAGAATGGTAGCAGAAAAAGCCCTCTTCCAGCAGCCTGGCCACCCCAAAAACCATGTGTTGGGTTGAGTAGAGCTCAGAGTACAATCAATGCCTTCCAGGGAGGCACAGATCAACTTGAATCTGTCTGTCTTTCTAACAGAAGCAAGCAAAACCAGTGTCTTTTTTTTTTTTTTTTTTAAACCAGTGTCTTCTGTAGTTTCTTACCAACTTATTCCACTTTGAGGAACTGATGCCCTAAGACTGGGGACTGACTTCTGGGGCGTTACGAGGACTGATCCTCCCATAAAGCCAACACCTCTGTCCTTGTACCCAGCCCCATACAGTCAGGTGTTTTGTTCTGTATACACATCAGGGCTTCTCTGTGGAGGCTGTCAGGGGTTAGGGAAGGTCTGGGACTGAGTTTCACTGATTTAGGGTGAAACTCCAGAAATAGGCACCAGCAGCAACTCACCCATGAAGTAGGTGGTGGTCTTGCAAACAGCGCTCCCGAAGATGAAATCCTTGAGCAGGTTGGGGATGAGGTTGAATGGCATGCAGAATAGACAAAGCATGAGATCGCTGACAGCCAGGGAGAGGAGGAAAATGTTTGTGACTGTTCTCATTCTCTTGTTCCTAATCAACACCGTAATGACCAGCGTGTTTCCCAGCACGCTGAGCAGGAATATCAAGGAGTATAAGAGAATCTGCACGGCCGGCTGCCACTCTGCAAGGAGGAACCCGCACAAGACGGAGAGATGCAGGTGATGAGGGCAGAATGTTAAAACCCTAGCACACCAAGTGAACGCTTATTTCCTGCCGGCTTGTATTTTCAGGGGTGTGCGTCACCGAACCCAGCTCTCCCCATACTTCGATATTTTGCAGAAACAAAGCGAGGAGAGCACAGAGTGATTCAGTTGCTTTTGAAAGGCTGGTCTGTTAACGGATCACTCACTCAGGGAACCACTTTTTCTTAAGAACAAAGCTCCTCCAGTGATTTGCTTTCTTTTCCTAGCTGCTAAGCATTATTTCGATTTAATCACTTCTTCAAACCGATTTCCCCCAAGGAAAGGCGACAGCTAGATTGTGACAGCGCCTTTTCTGTGATGCTGGTAAGTTCCAGCTTTTACACTTGTACCCCCTCTGGCTCCGCTTCAGCTCCTCCTCCCACTGCTTTTGTGCCCCCAAGTCCTATACATTAATCCCAACTCTCCCATGGGGAACAATCAGAGCATTGGACTCAGTTCTGCTTTTAGATCTCTTATCCAAACTTCTGAGCAGATGACTTTATCCAGCTTCGTCTCACGAGGACTGTGTTCTGTTTTCACAGTCAGCCTTGCCTTTGCTGATTTTCCCCACAAACTTAAGGTTTTCTGAATTCAGATAACAGCCTCTGACACCTACCTTTGGAAGGATGGGGCTGATCCAAGCAGAAAAGCGTCTCATTTTCGGTCCCCAGTTCACAGGGGGGAGTCAGGTTGCTTTCATTCATGAGAAGGCTGTCAACCACTTCCATGCTTGCCTGCTGCTTTCCACCAAGTGTTGGCAAGCTAGTGAACAGCTCACTCTCAGCTCATTCCTCTAATGACTGACTGGAGAGTCTCCCAAATGCAACCTGCTGTGGAGAGGCAGGGGAGTAGGGGGAGAGATTGCCAGGTGTGGGCTCCTGCGGCCATTCTTAAAGGCGACTGGAGTTCAGCACGCTCAGGACAGCTGGGCAGGCATTTGTACTCCTGTCTTGGAAAGAGCAGCTGATGTGAGCCAAGCCCGCTCCACCTTCCAGGCCCACCCCATTCCTGGGCCAGCCGTAGGGCCCTGAGCACAGGCAGCCTGATCGTGAGTTAACCCTTCCCGGAGCGTCACTGCTTTTCTGCACATGTGCACACACACACGTGGACACACACATACAGGGACACAGTACCTCTCTCCTCTGTATGGGAACCTGTCACCATCCCAGACATAGGCAGAATAAAGCTCAAACTGTGTGAGACAGGAGCGATTAACACGGCAACAGACACTGACATGCAGAGCATCAGGACTAAAGGACACGGAGGGACTGTGTTTCTACCTCCTTATATAAAAGCAATTAGTGCCTTTTAGCTTTGGAACCATGCCCAGCAATGTGTGTGGATATAACTGCTGGCTGGTTGTTAAGTTGTTACCAACCACAGGGTTATTTCTTGTGGTCTCTGCCCCTGGTAACTGAAAGGAGGGGGTGCCCTGGCTGTAGGTGCTCGGATCCTTAATATAGAAAACACTTAGTAAGATTTTCCATTCATTCATTTACGCATCCGTCCATTCACTCAGCACATGTTCATTGAGTGCCTACCGCTTGCTGGGTACTTCTCTAATATAAGCAAATAATGAACAGGATCATTTCAGATGTGTAAAGCGCCACAGAGGAGGTCAAGCAGGAAGGTGTAATGGAGAGGGATGAGGGATTGTGTGTGGGGAGGTGTTGCTCATTTAGACGGGATGGTCAGGAAAGGCCTCTCGCAGGAGGGGACCAAGACTGGAGAGCTGGGTGACAGGGAGCAGGAAGCCTTATGACAACTGGGGAAAGCTGCTTCTAGGCAGGAGGAGCAGTCTTTTGGGCAGAGGTCACAGCAAGAGCAAAGGCCCTGCGTAGGAATGAACTTGGCCTGTTTGAGGAATCGTTAGAAGTGGGAATGAGTGAGGGGCCAACGGTGGGAGATGGGGTTAGAGATGGGGACCTGGCCAGGGCTCCGGGCTTTCTGTGAGGCTTTGTGGTGCCGGCAAGCTCCTCCAGCCCCTTCGTACATGTGGTGTCCTCTGCTGAGACCTTTGGGACAGCAGGTGACAGCAGAGACTCTATGTTGCTCACAGGGGCTCAGCTGAGCCGAGACCTGATCAAGACACTTCGGGAGTCCCTCGTGCTTTGATAGCTTTCTCAGCTGACAGTCCTCTGTGTTCTATCTTGGCTGATTCCCAGCTGAACATGGATGAACCGATGGGCATTTTTACCACCCAGGCTTGGGATGTGGGGCTGGGAAGAGACCGATACCTCTTTTCTTTGAAACCGCAAACAGCTCATGTTGGAGGCACTTAGTCACAAGAACTAGAAATGCGAGGAATATTGGAGAAGCTGTTAGCAGTTATTAATAGGAGAGACAGACCCCAGATCAAGTCCTGGCTTCACTGGCTGCCCGCTGGCAAATACTGGGCAGGTTTCCTAACCCGAGACTCATTTCTTTCTGTCAAAGGGGGGCCAAATGCCTTCCCAGATACTTGTTATAAAGGCCGATTGCCTCAGGACAGTGCCTGACATACAAAAAGTGTTCAATAAACCATAGATAATAAAAACGATCATTATGATTTTTCCTTTTATTTTTCTGGCTGCGCTGGGCCTTTATTGCTGTGTGCCAGCTTTCTCTCGTTTCGGCGAGCCGGGGCTGCTCCTTGTTGTGGTGAGTGGGCGGCTCTTGGTGGTCGCCTCTCTTGTTGCAGAGCACAGACTCTAGGGCATGCGAGCTCAGCAATTGTGGTGCATGGGCTTAGCTGCTCCGTGGCATGTGGGATCTTCCTCAACCAGGGATCAAACCCGCGTCCCCTGCATTGGCAGGCAGATTCTTATCCACAGTACCACCAGGGCAGTCCCTATTATTTTTCTTTTATACACAAGGATTTGACTAAGAGTGGCCCCATGGTTTGCTGGTGAGAACGAGTGGTGGAATCCCCCTCATGGACCAGTGGCCGCATCCTTGCTCCTCTTCCTGCAGTGGACAGCTTTCTTCATCATTCTATTTCCTGGAGCCTATCTGGAGCTAGAACCCCTGTCTCTGCCTCTCCTTCCTGCCTTGGTGCCTGTTGGCTGAATCTTCTCAGTCTGGAGACTGATATCGACCCTGCCCACTAGGAGGGACCCAGAGCAGTACTGACTGCTTCAGCTGCTTTAACTGGGCAGACATCACCATCCAAGGCAGGTGCTTCCTATGGAGGTTCCTGAGGCCCGTCAGCTGTGGCTTCAGCCCCTGCAGGGAACCTCTGCTGCGGGTCCAAAAGCAGAGGAGCCAAGGGCTGGTGTCCACCTGCCCTGAACGAGGAGGATACGTGTGTGCGTGCTAAGTCACTTCAGTTGTCCAACTCTGAGACCCCATGGACTGAAGCCCATCAAGCTCCTCTGCCCAAGGAAGTTTCCAGGCAAGAATACTGGAGTGGATTGCCATTTCCTCCTCCAAGGGATCTTCTTGACCCAGGGATCGAACTGGCATTTCTTAAGTCTCCTGCTTGGCAGGCGGGTTGTTTACCACTAGCGCCACCTGGGAACCCCTGAACTGAAATGGAGCTCAAGTTGAAGCAAGTTCTTCCTTCCCTCCCTCCCTCCCATCTGTTGAGTCCTGCCCTAAAGCCACAGGTGCGAGGCCTTGCACTGAGGCCACAGAAGCAGAGCCCATAATCAAGGACACCTCCGAAGCTGACTGGGCCCCTTTGTAACCTCGCCTCAAACCTCCTGATAGTCACTAACAAGCTTCCTGACTCCCAACTAAGCAAAGATGCCCACCCACTCCAGTAAACACTCTATAGCGCCCCAACCAGTTACCTAATGCCAACCATCAAGCAGGAATTTTCTTTGTCTTGAGGCTCTACAAATCGGCTATTAACCCACAAAAGGTCAACTCTCCCTGGCCTGTCAGGAGTTGTTGGCCAACTGTGCTTGCAGTGCCCGCTTTATCGCTGCTCTTTGTTCTCAATAAACTCCCTTCTTTCTGAAATGCCCTGTGTCTGGAAATTCTTTTCCAACCCATGCTCAGACTGCCTCAACACCTCCCTTCTTTTTCTCCTTCCTCTCCACCTTTCGACTCCATCTGTTCATCGATTGGCAGGTAGCAAGGGTGCAGGGGGCTTTCCCGGTGGCTCAGCAGTAAAGAATCTGCCTGCAATGCCAGAGCCACAGGAGATGCTGATTTGATGCCTGGGTCAAGGAAGGTCCCCTGGAGGAGGGCTTGGCAGTCCACTTCAGTATCCTTGCCTAGAGAATACCATGGACAGAGGAGCCTACCGAACTACAGTCCACGGAGTAGAGTCGAACACGACTGAAGCAACAGTGCGCGCACGCACACAAGGATGCAGGAGGTGGGTGCTGGAGGTTTTGTAAACTCAGGAGTCAATGTGGCACATTGGAGCGCTGTGCTTTACAAACTTTAGTGCAAATCTGAATCAGCCTAGTTAGTGGTTAAAAACTGGGATCCCCAGGCTCCCTTCCTGGGATTCTGATCCTTCAGCCCCAGGCATGGGAATCTGCATTTTTATCCAGCATTCTTGATGATCTTAGGGTCACTCTCAGGAGGCTCCCTGGAAGCTGTTATGCTGGTGAGCGCGGGCATCAGACCACAGTAACCTAAGCCTGTTCTCTACCCCGCCACCTCCGCTGTGATCATCAACAACTTAATTGGCCTTTCTGAGTCTCAGCTTGCTCACCTGTAAAATGCGTATAGCACAGCACTATCTATAAACAAAGCAACACATGGAAGGCACCTCAGACAACGCCTGGAAGTTGGGGCTGGACTCCAATAATTATTGTCAGTGGAGAAGATTAATCCCAAGGACCCTCTATTTGTCGCTGTTATCACGGCCAGATTAAGGGCTCATGTCTCCAGCACCCGAGCACAGTGCTTGGCATACAGTATATGCTTGGGAAACGGAATAAATAAAGAGTAAAACATCAAGAGAGTCAGTACTGCATTATTTATTCTACCCTTTTATATCTCTATCTGAAGAAGGAAATGGCAGCCCTCTCAAGTATTCTTGCCTGCGAAGGCCCAGGGACAGAGAAGCCTGGTGGGCTACAGTCCAGTGTTTCTAAGAGCCGGACATGACGTAGGGACTAAACAACAGCAGCAATATCTTTATCACATCTGTTCTTTTCCTGGCCATCTCTGGATTTTTCGCTCTGAGTTTCTGAGCCAGTGTTACTGTAGACTTAAACTGAAAAAGAGAGAATTCTAACAAGAAACCACAGTGCTTTCAAGGTGAGAGCTGATGCATTTCTCAGGGCGTTAGTCTTTATTTCACTCCTCAGTGCACATTTATTGAATGCCTTCTAGGTGCCAGGCACGGTGCCAGGTCCTGAGGATAAGCCATGAGCCAAGTTGATGGAATCCCGCCCTCAGGAAATTCTCGGTCCACTGCGGGAGACAGGCCATAAACAGATGGGGTAAAATTGAAGTACTCCTCTTGTCTCAGAGTCCTGTCCCTTAGTTGGGCACAGGCCCAGATAAAGTGATAAAAATTGACTAAACTGAGCTGAACCATTGCCTCCCCTTTCTCTGAAACACACAGGTTGGGTGCCTCCTGCGGTCCACGATGCTCTTTGGGTCCTGAGGACTCTTTTGGCAAACACTGTCCTAGGAAGACAGAGCATGAGCTATCTTTTTTTTTAGGTTTGTAATTTTTTCAAACTTATTCTTAACTGAAGGATAATTGCTTTACATATGTTAGTTTCTGGTGTACAACATCATGAATCAGCTATATGTATACATATATCCTCTCCCTCTTGAGCCTCTCTCTGACCCCTCCCATGCCACCCACTAGGTCATCACAGAGCACTGAGCTGGGCTCCCCGTGCTATACAGCTGCTTCCTGCTAGCTCTCTACTTTATACATGGTAGTGATAGAGAGCTTCCCTGGTAGCTCAGTTGGTAAAGAATCTACCTGCAATGCAGGAGACCCTGGTTCGATTCCTGGATTGGGGAGGGTTAGACGACCCACTCCAGTATTTTTGGGTTTCCCTGGTGGCTCAGACAGTAAAGAATCCTCCTGTAACGTGGGAGACTTGAGTTTGATCCTTGGGTCGGGAAGATCCCCTGGAGGAGGGCATGGTAACCCACTCCTGTATTCTTGCTTGGAGAATCCCCATGGACAGAGGAGCCTGGCGGGCTACAGTCCATGGGGTCACACAACTGAAGCGCTTAAGGACACCACAGTGTATGTAGAACATGAGCTATCCATTACCCTTGGATAATGGCCCCCTTGGTAGCTGCTCCCCAAATTGTTCTCCATCTTTAGAAACAATTGTTCTAAAACACCTAAGATTTGTTTGTATTTTTTCCTCATTATAACTGAATCACATGCTCCTTGCAAAATTTTTTTAAATAAAGAAAAATAGATAAGTATAAATATCACACAAACATAATTCAGGACCCCACATGATTGAAACACAGTCCAGAAGCCAGAGGTAGTTAACAGGTAATGGCAGGTTGAGGATTTCCAATTCTTAGGGCAGCCTGACATGTCTTCAAGTTCTCTTGCCTCTGCTCTGCAATTTCCTCTCTGCTGCTCAAATGTCACTGTCTAAATTCTTTATTCCTCATCCTCTTTCCAAACCCAGCCACGTCGCTGCCTGCCGGCTAGGGTTTTTCTCTTTTCCTCCCTGTAACCATCTCAGACTTCTAGAAGTGCCTGACAGGGACTCCGCTCCCTCCTCACCCTGTGCTGGTCACGCTGGGTTCCTCAGGTCGGGGAGGGGGGCATGCTGAGGTTCTGGTACAACCCTGCTGCCCTCAGACGACTGTATGTGACCCCCCTGAAGGGGGTCTTCTCCTCCTTCTTGAGAAATCACAGTGGATCTTTTCTGATAAGTGAAAAACCCCTCCTCACTACAGAGAAAGGCAAGCATCATGTCTGTGTCTGACGAAGCTGTCACTTAGCCAGTCATGGCTGGATTTGGACAAGTAGCTTTTCTGTCTTTATTTCCTCACCTTAAAATGGGTTAATAGAGGTAACGCCTGCTTCAGAGGAATGCTGGGACATTTCCCATCACAGTGTGTTTAAAGTACACAGCCTAGGGTTTGGCATGTCGTGTGTGTGTGTGCTAAGTCCCTTCAGTCATGTCTGACTCTTTGCGACCCTTTGGACTGTAGCCTGCCACACTCCTCTGTCTGTGAGACTCTCCAGGCAAGTATACTGGAGTGGGTTGCCATGCCCTCCTCCAGGGGATCTTCCCAACCCGGGGAATGAACCCACATCTCTTACGAGTCCTGCGTTGGCAGGTGTGTTCTCTACCACTAGTGCCACCCTGGAAGCCCCTGGCATGTCATAGGGCTTAGTAAATAATAATATGCCATGTTTCATGTCGACAGAAACATTAAAATCATCTTTAATACCAGTGCCTCAAGATAATGTGGAGAAGGACATGGCACCCCACTCCAGTATTCTTGCCTAGAGAGTCCCGTGGACGGAGGAGCCTGGTGGGCTGCTGTGCATGGGGTCGCACAGAGTCAGACACGACTGACGTGACTTACTTTGCATGCGTACATTGGAGAAGGAAATGGCAGGCCACTCCAGTATTCTTGCCTGGAGAATCCCAGGGACAGAAGGGCCAGGCGGGCTGCCATCTACGAGGTCGCACTGAGTCGGACATGACCGAAGTGATTTCGCAGCAGCAGCAAGATAATATTTGTTAAAGATTTGGAGGCTATCTGTCCAGACTTCACCTCTATACAATTAAAAAACAAACAAAAAAACCCAAATTTGAACTCCTGCCTTATATACAAGATTCATCCTACTTACCGTTTTTTGAAAATGTATTCTTAAGATAGAATTTTCCGTCAAAATGAGAAACATGGCTTTTTAGGGTTCTGAAAACCTTATTTTTTAAACATTTAGGTAAGAAAGTTAAAATATTACAACCCCATCATCCAGTGAATTTGAAAAGTATTTTGCAAGCATACTAGTTTGCGTATTTACTGTTTTCACCTAGTATTCTTTCATCATCATGTTTCAGCACTTCTCTGTGGTATTATTTTCAGAGCTGTCCATTATTTCATTAATAGACACCACCGGTGGCCTGAGGCCTGGGCAAATAGTTTTCCAAAGGATCAGATTCGTTATTCAAGGCTGCTGTTTATTAGTACTGGCCTATTATACTTTTTATCAGCATTTGATATGATTAGTTCACATTTTCATTTTGCTAATTTGAACATACTTCATGGTTGTTTAAATTTTCATTTTCCCTTTTAATTGAAGTATAGTTGATTTACAGCATTACATTAATTTCAGGTGTACTGCATAGGGAGGCAATATTTTGATCGATTATAATTCCTTTATAGTTGTTATAAAATATAGGCTATACGCCCTCTATTGTGCATTACATCCTTGTATCTTGTTTATTTTCCACCTAGTTGTTTGTATCTCTTAACCCCCTGCCCCTATCTTGCTCCTCTCCCTGACCTTTTTCCCGCTGGCAACCACTTGTTTGTTCCCTGTGTCCGAGTCTGTTTCTGTTTTGTTGTATTCATCCATTCGTTTTATTTGTCTAGATGCCACATGTTAAGTGAAAACCTGCAGTATTTGTCTTCTCTGACTCACTTCACTAAGCATAATACCCTCCAGGTCCTCCCATGTTGTTGCTAAATGGCAAATTTTCATTCCTTTTTATGACTAAGACAATTTGCACGTCTTTTATTACCAGAGATGCTCCATATTTTCCATGGGTTTATTCACTAGCTGTATTTCTTCTTCTGTCACTTGTGTAAACCTAGGAGAAGCCAGAACATTTTTTATGAATGGTTTATGTGCTTTGCCTATTTCTTTGTTAAATCAGCGAATATTTATTGAACACCTAATATGTGCCAGGAACTGGTGTAGGTACTGTTCACAGCAGTGAGTAAAACAAAGTCCCTCCCTTAACTGAGCTCCCATCCTAGTGAGGCACACGCACAAACATGGGAGCAAACAGAGCACATAATATCAGATAGTATGTTAGGTCTTTGCAGGAAAACAAAGCCAGATTAGGGGATGCAGAGGGATGGGTGGCCAGAGAAGATCTTTCTGAGGTGGTGACATCTGAGCAGAGATCTAAATGCACTGAGTCTCATGACTCTCTGGGAAAAGAACATTCCACATAAGGTGTTCACTGCCACATCAAAATATTTTCCCATCACTTGACAGGAAAGCTACCTAAAGCGTTGACAGTGATATCTCATTTACAATTTGCTGCCATAAACTGCTGTGTGTAGCACAGACTACATCCCTTTTCCCCCTTCTTATATATAACTGGAGCTCCAAGTTTTCACTGGGCGCGTGGCTGCCTAGAATTTATGTTATATATTTCCAGCCTTCTTTGCAGTTACACGTGGTTCTATGATAAGGTCTGGCCAAAGGGGAAGAGGCAGACGTGACTATGCAGCTCCTGAGAAGTATCTTTGCAGAGAAGGAGCATACTCTTTTCTTTCCCTTTCATCTTTCCTCTGACTCGAGTGAAGATATGAGCACTGGAGCTGAAGCAGTCATTTTGTACCCAGAGACAGGTGCCAAAGCTGAATGTAGCTGAAACCTGGATACTAACAGAAACGTGGATCCCTGATGGTCTTAGAATTTATATACTAGCCAGCCCTGGACTGCTTCCAAAGAAAAATAAATTTATTTTATTAAGCCTTTTTTTTTTTTTTGCCACTTGCAACCTAATCCTAACTAAAGCAGTGAGGAGTAGAGCCTGTATATTTAATTTATGACTCTTTCTCACGTGATGCTTCAACGGCACTCAGGTTGCATCATGGGAGCAGTCATTCTCATGCTCCTCTTTTCCAGCCCTAGTGGGTCTGACTCCTTCCCTCCTAGTCGGGGTCTACCGATCTTCAGGGCCCAACTGCATCCTGTCTCCAAACGGCCTTCTCCAGTTTACAGCCCTCATGGCTCAGCCTTTTCTTTTAACTGTCATAGTCCTTTTCACTGATCCCACTCACTGGGACTCAATCAAATGGCCTTATCCTTTCGCAGGTTGAAGACAAATTTCTGCCCCATTACTTCATGTCTCTCCATCTCCATTGCTCTATCCTGGTCCGCGTGACCCTTAACTGAAATCCCTACCTTCCCTTTGATTTCTCCCATCTCTTTTCCATATAAAAGGAAAGGGTGGTTTCCCTTTTGTTTGGAAAAGTGGTGATTTCAAAACATAGAGGCGGATACTATTATCTACCTAAACTCTCCAGCCCAATCCAGAATGGATAGACTCTCCCTGGCTTCATTTTAGCTCTTCTCCGCCCACTCCCTGACTCTGTGTGAACCAGATGCACTTGCTTTTCTCTCCTGTGCCATGCTCCCCGCCCACTCTCTTTCCCAGCACCTTTGCCCACATTGTTCTCTCTGCCCAGACTGTTCTTTCTGCCCGTCATCTCACCCTTACTAATCCCCACCCACTGATGCCACTTTCACAGGGAAATCTCCCCTGGACCGAGACTAGAATTTCCCTGTTGAATGTTTGTACAGCCCACAGGTCTCATCTTTCACTTACTACACACTTACTGTGGTTTGTGATGTTACATTTGTGTGGTTACTGGATCATCATGGATCTCCCCACTAGCCTGAAGGTCCACAACGTCCAAGGTCATGTCTTTTTTGCACATTGCTGTAGTAACTCTTCAATCCTCAATCAAAGGATCCGGCACTGTTCCTCATAAAACCTCAAGAAGTGATAATTATCTCCTACTAGAGTTTCCTTTTGCAGATGAGGAAGGTAAGTCGCAAAGAGATTAGAAATACAGTATCAGTATTCAGACCCAGGTAAGATTGATGCCAAGACCTATACTCATTTCATTCCACAACTACAGTGAAAATCCCACCTAACAATTCTCTGAGTCTGATGAGAGCAGGGACCAACAACTGACTAACTCCCACCTCCTCTGGTCCTCAGCACAGTTGGGAGGGGCTGTGGGTCGTTAAGGGCATGACTCTCAGAATGGAATTTCATGGTGGATCACAGTCACTGAGTGAGATACTCAGCAAGAAGACAGAATAAGCTTATGATTTTCCCACCCTTCCTTAGGATCTCCCAGGACCACTCAGAGCAGGACTTCCAGAGATCTGCATGCCAGGACCCCTGCACACGTCTTTACTGTATCATCTCCATGATCTGGCCTCAGTCAGACTCCACCCTCGACCTTCATGATCTGAATTTCCATATCCTCATTCATGAAGTGCTGATTATCATGGGAACCTCACAGGGTCATGAGACGACCCCATGGGATGGGGTACGTGTATGAAAGTTCTGTCTAAACTCTGGAGAGGTTGTGTGAGTGATTAAAACACCGTTACTGAGCATGAAGTCTCCCTTAGGTGCTTCATCCCACCATTTCTGTTCTCACACACCGTGTGAGGTGGCTTCTCTCATTCCATTTTACCCATGAGGGGACTCAGAGTCCTAGGAATTAGGTCTGCTGCTCCTCCTTGGAGGGTGCCCCAGTTCCGTGCCGGGGTTCCCACGCAGAGGCGCCTGCACGCCATTCTCCTAGCTGCTGTCCCCTGGGCCTCTATTGCTTTACCTCCCATCCTAGTCCTGCTGTGGACATGCGCTACCCACGCAGCCACTGGAATCCCACCGTGAGGACACCACTGGCCACAGAAAGGACAGTGTTTCCATTTGACCCAGCAGTGGCCAGTGCTTGGGCCAAAGTGGGGAGCCAACACCCAAGTGGCCCTGTTTGGATCAGAACCTCAGAAAACCTCCTATGAAAACTGTTCATCTCCTCCAGTCCACGAATCCCATCCAACGGCTGCCCTAACCCTCCATCTCCCCATCTCCCAGTCTCCTGCTGTGCTCCCCCACCCAAAGGCCTTTCTCCTCCCGGAGATAAAAGATCATGGCCCCCAGAGATCTTAGTGGCTGCAAAGAGCTGAATGCGCCTCCCCGAGGTGGTGGGAGGTCTGGGACCAGCCTCTGCCAGCTGGGCGTCCTGCTCCCTTATTGCCATTCTTCTGGAAGGTGTTCCAGTTATGCCAGCTGCTGCACACCATTAGGTCACTAAAAACCCAAGGTTCACATGCCTCAGAGGGGTGGGGCCCCAGCCACACTGCTCTTCTGGGAACCTCTTAGAGAGTTGTGCCTGCTGGTATCTGCTCCACCCACGTGTCCACTTGCTATTTGGGGATTGTAACAGCTCCTGAATCCATTAAACGCCCCCAAAGTGAAAGCCATTGGAAGCACAAGTGGCTTGAAATGTTTAAGCACCACAACGCTGATCTGGCCTCATTACTGCCAAAAGTAGGGTCAGCACAGAACTCTTGATCTCAGCCCTCTTCATGGCCCAATACACTATAGGAGAAATGGCAGATTTAAGAATTAAAAAGTATCATTTCTATGCCTGTCAGTAACAAAAGCTTGGATTGGAAATTCAGTTATCTTAGAATGGTACTAGCGGTCACAGCATACTTACAGTACTTACCCTTCCAGGCTCAAAGCTTACTCTGTGGTGATGTAATTTGCCTTCCTTCTGGCTCCCCAGATGAGGGTGGGTATTCTGAGCTCCCTGAGGGCAGGGCCCTGTAGGACACATTTGCCGCAATTATATCTCCAGCTGTTCCTGCAATATTTAGTGCATTGTAAGCATTCACTCAGTGACTGCTGGGTAAAAACAGATGGAAGGATTCGGTATCAGTTCAGTCGCTCAGTCGTCTGACTCTGCGCCTTTATGGACTGCAGCACGCCAGGCTTCCCTGTCCATCACCAACTCCTGGAGCTTTCTCAAACTCACGTCCATCGAGTCGGTGATACCATCCAACCATCTCATCCTCTGTTGATGTCATTTAAATGACTCTGATGCTGGGAAAGATTGAGGGTAGGTGGAGAAAGGACAACAGAGGATGAGATGACCGGATGGCATCACTGACTCAATGGACATAAGTTTGAGCAAACTCCAGGAGATTGTGAAGGACAGGGAAGCCTGGCACGCAGTGAGTGAACAACAACAACAACAACAAATATCATTTTACCATTCTTACAGAAAGAAGAAAATTTTGGAGTCTGAAGCTGTGAGATCTTCTAGACTAGACGGTATCAACTTCCTTACTTTTTTTTGTGATATAACTATTTTGACAACTCAGTTCTCTCGAATGAAGGATTCTTTCCAAGCCCTTAATAATATAGCAGCAACAACAAAAGCTATATAATAACTAACAGAGATTGACTTCTGTTTCATGAGCTTTATAAACACCGACTCATGTAATCCTCACATTAACCCCTGAGGGAGGAACTACTATGAGCCACGTTTTCCAGAGAGGCTGAGCAACTTCCCCCAAGACCAGAACAGAAAACGAATGCTTTCCACTAAAGTTGTTCCTTACCTTCTTTGGCTCAAAAATCCTCCTTTAGAAATCTGAAGTTACGAGTTTCCACGTAAGGGAAAAATGTTCACTCCTCAAAACACAACGTGGTGCAGAGTTTCAAAAAGTGTAGGAACCTGCCAAAGTCTACTCATAAACTGTAGGTTAATAACCAGTGTGACAATATCCTGAGGCTCTGAAATCAGACACTCCTTGTTTCTTTCTCTTTTTAAAAAGTACTCATTGTTAATTGAGAACTAATACTGGAATACATGTTCTTTAGTGAAAATCCAAATATCAGAATGTGTGCTTAATTGCTCCGTCTTGTCTGACTTTGCAACCCCGCGGACTATAGTCTGCCAAGCTCCTCTGTATATAGGGATTCTCCAGGTGAGAACACTGGAGTCAGTTGCCATTCCCTCCTCCAGGGGATCTTCCCATCCCAGGAATTGAACTCAGGTCTCCTGCATTGCAGGTGTATTCTTTACCAGCTGAGCCACAGGGAAGCCCAAGAATAATTTAAACTACAAGCCAGCCATCATAGATAATATCTAAATTTCCTTTGATCAGTTAATTCCAAGTCCCTTCTTAGAAGTAACCATTGCTACCAGTTCACTTTATATCCACTTTCTATACATTAAATACCTATCTATGTATCCATGGAAATTACTTGGTATGGCTGTATGTTATCTCGAAATCTACAAGAGTTATATTGTATTGCATCTTTTTTCCCCTGCAACTTGCTTTTTTTTTTTCTCACTTAAGAATCATCTTGGAGGTTTTTCACCTTATATAGATTGGCTGCCGTACTACTGTGTAGTACTCCACGGTGTGGACACAGCACACTATTACCATTTTCTTACTAAGTGACTTTAGATTGTTTCTGGATTTTTTTCTCTTACAAAGTTGCAGTGAATACATTTATAAATCCTTCTTAAGCATGTAAACAGGTGTTTGTCTTGAAGAATACCAAAATGCTGGGATTACTGGGTCATAGAATATGTGCATTTTTAAATATAAAAAAATACTGCCAAATTTCCCTGGAAAGTGACAGTGCTAATTTGAACCCCTCCAAAAAAACATACACAATCCTTTATTTATTTACATTCAATCATTACCTTTACCAGTCATTTCAGTTTTCCCTAATGTGAGAGGTGAACAAAGGTATCTTGTTTTATTTTGCAGTTTTGATTACTAGTGATGTCGAACATCTTTTTGTATTCTACTAGTCTGGTTTTAGAAAAGGCAGAGGAACCAGAGATCAAATTGCCAACATCTGCTGGATCATCGAAAACGCAAGAGAGTTCCAGAAAAACATCTATATCTGCTTTATTGACTATGCCAAAGACTTTGACTGTGTGGATCACGATAAACTGTGGAAAATTCTGAAAGAGATGGGNTCCATCCTAAAGGAGATCAGTCCTGTGTGTTCATTGGAAGGACTGATGCTGAAGCTGAAACTCCAGTACATTGGCCACCTCATGTGAAGAGCTGACTCGTTGGAAAAGACCCTGATTATGGGAGGTATTGGGGGCAGGAGGAGGAGGGGATGACAGAGGATGAGCTAGCTGGATGGCATCACGGACTCGATGGACGTAAGTCTGAGTGAATTCCAGGAGTTGGTGATGGACAGGGAGGCCTGGTATGCTGTGATTCACGGGGTCGCAAAGAGTTGGACACGACTGAGTGACTAAAATGAACTGAACTGAACTGAATCATTTGTATTTTTTTTCTCTTGTGAATTACCTGCTCATTTTTCTATGCATTTTCTTCTTGCCATTGATTTATGAGCTCTCTCTTATATTCTGATACTAAATATTTGTTAAACATGTTATAAGTATTTTCTCCCTATCTATTTATTGTGATTGTAATTTACATACCTGGCTTAAAATCCTGGCACTAACACTGACTTCTGGATGACTTGAAAAAAATACTTACCTCTCTGAGCCTGCAAGTCCTTACCTGTGAAATGAAAGTGCCATTCACCTTTAGGGCTGTTGTCAGGATTAAATGAGATAATGACCGAAAATGCTTGGTTCAGTGCCTGGCATGCAATAAGTGCTCAAATAAGTGCTTATGTAAATATGATGAATATTCATTGCTAATATTTAAAAGATTCCTCAATGAATGAGCAAAAATAATGCCTACCTTCAAACTTTTACCCAGTGGTTTTAAGGTTTTGACCTCTTTTCCACAGGAAAACAAAAATGAAAGTCTGAAAGATCTTTTAGGATGAATGGTGCAAAAGCATGACATCAGATTTTTGTTTATAACTTCTATAATAGGTCTGTTTTATTTTCATGTCCAGCTAATGTTGTAGAAATCAAACTGTTATCACAGCAAGAGAAAGCCTGAACAGAAGTAAAAATGTTTTTATTGAAAAAACTGTTTAAAGCAAATATATAAAGACATTTTTCACAACAGCTCAAAAAGAGGCAGAGACATCCTGTCTTCTTACTGCTATAGCACCTGCAACATTACTGTTCTTAAAACTATTCATTTCTCCCTATAGGTCAAACAGCTTCTCCTGAAACTGAGTGATCATAAGACTATCTGTATAGCATTACTCTACAGGTCACAGACCAGCTCATGAATTTGATTCCACACATCCTCTGTCCCAGCTCCTCCATACGCTTCTAGAATAGGTAGGACAGGAGTAACTATTTCCTCCAAACTTCCAAATAAACAGAAGTTCTGAGGGCAAAAACGTCTCTGACTTTCCTACTCCTAGGCACCTGTATCCCTCTGTCAAACCATGTTCAAGTCAAGTATAGAAGTCTTTTCTTCAGTAAATGAGCTCTGATGTGTTTCTTATGAGCAGAAATTCTACCTTTGGTCTGTGCATCTTTAATACCTGCCTAGCATGAATGCATACATGGATGGATACATGTAAGTCATACATGCTAAAAAGTGATGCCCAGGTCTCCATAAACCATATGGAGCACTTTTCCAGATGTATTAGCAAAAATTTTTAATGTCTGAATTGATTATATAGTATAAAAGGCTTTGGGGGATGTGTGTATAGAGTTTTCTGAAGTTTAGAATATGTATGGATTCATATGGGCTTCCCAGGTAGTTCAGTGGTAAAGAATCTGCCAGTAATTCAGGAAAACACGGGCTTGATCCCTGGGTCAGAAAGATCCAATGGAGAAGGAAATGGTAGCCCACTTTAGTATTCTTGTCCCTGAAATGCCATGGACACCGGGGCCTGGTACGCTACAGTCCACAGGGTTGCAAAGAGTCAGACATAGATTCATATATTCAGTGCCACAACCAAGTGACAGAAATATTCAACTGTCACTACAAATTCCCTCTCATTACTTTTTATAGTCACCTCTTCCCTTCCCCAACCCCTGGGATCTCCTGAGTCTAGTCTCCATAGTTAATACTTTGTCTTTCAAGAATGTCATATAAATGGAATCATACAGTATGAGCCTTTGACATTCTTTTCTTTCATTCAGTGTACTGCATTGGGGGTTCATTCTTGTTGTGTGCATCAATAATTTGTTCCTTTTTTTGGACTGAGAAATACTCCTTTGAGTGGCTGAACCACAGAGACGTTATCCATTCACCATTAGACTGCTTCCAGTTTAGGACAACTATGAGCTGCTGTGAACACTGAAGTCCAGGTTTTTGTGTGAACCTAAGTTTTCATTTCAGNCAATAATTTGTTCCTTTTTTTGGACTGAGAAATACTCCTTTGAGTGGCTGAACCACAGAGACGTTATCCATTCACCATTAGACTGCTTCCAGTTTAGGACAACTATGAGCTGCTGTGAACACTGAAGTCCAGGTTTTTGTGTGAACCTAAGTTTTCATTTCAGAGAAGGCAATGGCACCCCACTCCAGTACTTTTGCCTGGAGAATCCCATGGATGGAGGAGCCTGGTAGGCTGCAGTCCATGGGGTGGCTAAAAGTTGGACACGACTGAGCGACTTCACTTTCACTTTTCACCTTCATGCATTGGAGAAGGAAATGGCAACCCACTCCAGTACTCTTGCCTGGGGAATCCCAGGGACAGAGGAGCCTGGTGGGCTGCCATCCATGGGGTCGCACAGTTGGACATGACTGATGAGACTTAGCAGCAGCAGCAGCAAGTTTTCATTTCTCTAGGGCAAATTCCCAGGAATGGTGTTGCTGAGTCTTATGGTAAGTGTATATTTAACTTTTTAAAAAATTACTGGTGGAACAAGATGGCGGAGGAGTAGGTGGACCTGGAGTACATCTCTCTCCATGGATATATCAGGAATATAGCTTCAGACACAGAAGTGCATGCAGAACACCAGCTGAGAGCAGACAGGAGTATCTGCCCAGCATAAAAGAATATATAGACCCATGCAAAACTCAGTAGAATGAGGGAACTAGGGGAAAAAACAAGAGTGTTAGTAGGACTGGAGGTGGGGGAACTGAGGCAGGATTCCAATCCCCACATCAGGGCAGTTGTCTGAGTCAGAGGAGAAACATTTAAGGTGGAGAGTGAAACAGCTGATCTGTTGCAGCCTAAATGGAATGAGAATCAGACAGTCCTTGCCACAGCCATACATACCTGGACAGGGACGCAGGTCCCCTGGAAGATGCAATGACTGGGAGCTGGAGTTTAGGGATTGTGGAACAATCCCAGGATGAGGGCTGCTGTTGACTGTGGAGAGACAGATCAGGGGGATATGAGGGAGGAGACTGTGGTAGGAAATACATGTGGAGGAAAGCCAGGAAGAAATGAAAGCAAGGTGATACTGCTGAGCTGCATGTAGCGGGTGGAGCCATTACCATAGCCTCTCGTCCCCCACATGGCAGCATTGGCAGTTGACCAATAGAGAAGCTGGCCCATCAAACCCCTGATGCGCTGAACTACAGAGTAGGACCCCACCCAAGGTGCCCCTTTAAGGGCCTGATGCACTGATCTACAGAGTAGGACCCCAGCCAGGGGGGCACCATCTATGTGCCTGACACACAGAACAACAGAGAAGGATCCCAGGCAAGGGAGCCATCTAAGTGCCTGTATGGGTGGAGCTAAGGAGAAAGACTGGCCAAAGAGACCTTCTGATCGCCAGCTACAAGAGGCTTGAAATAAGACTCTAATAGGGCCATAACTTCTGTAGTGGAAGCAGTCCATGTCCCTGCACACTTGGTGCTGCCAGGGTCCCTGCAAGCCAAGCATCTGTGTCTCCTTCATGCTCAACTCTCACTGGGGCAGAGATGTCACAGGCAAAAAAAGTCTTCATTTATGAATGCAGGGTTGCTTCGATAGTATCTAGCTCTTTGAGGCCCTGTAGACTGTGGCCTGTCAGACTTCTCTGTCAGGAAGGGAGGTTCTCCAGGCAAGAATACTGGAGCGTGTTAGCCATTAGTGGTTGCCATACTCTTCTAGAGCACTGTATTTCCTGTTGCCCTAGCCGCCAGCTCCCCTGAGTACATGGTGCCTCCAGAACCCCTACAACCCAAGCAGGTGCACCACCTCCGTACTCAGCCCTCACAAGGGCAAACCCAAGTTCTGCAGGGCAGCCTCAAGAGCAAACCCCAGTGGATGACCCACATGCAGAGGTGGAAATAAAACCACAATTGAAACCCAGGCACAGTGTGACTAAGGAAGAAGACCCAAAACCTTCCCACCAGCTGTACAAGCTGCAGATTAAATCCACACGATCAACTAGGCAGACTCTCTGTCTATGGAATATATAAAAGGTCATTGAGAGTTCCCACAAAGGAAAATGCACTAGTCCTGATAGCTGTGGACATTGGAGGCAAGAACACAGAACAGTAGGACCAGATGCGAATCTGAGCCACCCTCATAGCAGGTACAGAGATCAACACAGTTTTGGAGGGCTAGGGGAGATGAGGTGGACTGTGACTTGCAGCGAGGGAGAGGATTCTAATAGCAGTGACTCAAGAAAAAGGTTTATTACTTTCATGTTTTGACTTGTTCTGTAGACTCTTTGGATTTTTTTTTTTCTTTTTTCTTTTCCTTTCCCCCTGCCTCTGTTGTAATTGCTGATTTCATTGGCACTATGAAATCTACTTAAGCTTTTGAGTTTAGTTTTCTTTTTTTCCTCAGTCACATTTTTTATGGTTGTTTTAAACTTCTGCCTCTACATTGAACTTGCACAGTTTTCCTTTCTCTCTCTCTCCCCCTTTTTAAAATTTTATAAACCTATTATTATTCTCTCTACATTTATTCCTTTGTTTGCTTTTCCTACTGTTCTTTCCCCCTTGCAGTTAATCTTTAATGTATATGTCTTTATCTACCTCTATTTAACTTTGCATGTCTATTCTTTCTTTTTTTTCCTCTCAACATATTTGTTAATTTTATTTTTATTGCTTTATTCCCCACTTGACATATTGCTTTAGTTTTGTTTTCCAGTTTGTGCTTTAGTTAGTTTTGTGCTGGTAGACATAATTTTTGGTTTCCTTTGTTCACTGGGTCAGTCTATTGTACTTTAATTTTGTTGGACTGCTTTAAGTTTTTTTTTATGGATATATATGTATATGTGTGCATTTAGCCACACTTTTTATTGTTATAAACCTCTGCCTCTACGTTGGGCTTTAGCAGTTCTGTGGAGTTTTTCTTCTGTTTTTCTTTCTTCTTCTTTTCTTCTTTTCTCTTTTTTATAATTTTAATTTTTTAAAACCTACTGTATTTTTTTACATTTATTTCTTTGTTTGCCTTTCCTACTGTTCTTTTCGCCTTGCAGTTAATCTTTAATGTATATAAATCTTCTTCATTTACCTCTATTTAATGTTGCATATCTATTCTTTCTCTCTTTTCTTTTTTAAAATTTTATTTTAAAAATTAATTCATTTATTTTCATTGGAGGCTAATTACTTTTCAATATTGTAGTGGTTTTTGTCACACATTGACATGAATCAGCCATGGGTGTACATGTGCCTCCCATTCTGAACCTCCCTCCCACATCCCTCCCATCCCATCCCTCAGGGTTGTCCCAGGGCACTGGCTTTGAGTGCCCTGTTTCATGCATTGAACTTGGACTGGTGATCTAGTCACATACAGTAATATCCATGTTTCAATGCTATCCCCTCAAATCATCCCACCCTCACCTTCTCCCACAGAGTTCAAAATTCTGTTCTTTATATTAATGTCTCTTTTGCTATCTGGCATATAAGGTCATCACTACCATCTTTCTAAATTCCATATATATGCGTTAATATGCTGTATTGGTGTTTTCCTTTCTGACTTACTTCCCTCTGTACAGTAGGCTCCAGTTTTATCCACCTCACTAGAACTGATTCAAATGTGTTCTCTTTAATAGCTGAGTAATATTCCATTGTGTATATATATCACAGGTTGCTTATCCATTCGTCTGCCAATGGATGTCTAGGTTGCTTCTGTGCCCTAGCTATTGTAAACGGTGCTGCGATGAACATTGGGGTACAGGTGTCTCTTTCAATTTTGGTTTCCTCAGTGTGTATCCCCAGCAGTGGGATTGCTGGGTCATCGCATGTCTTCTTTCTCTCTTTCCTTTCTTTCCTTTCCTCTCAACATATTTGTCAGTTTTATTTTCATTGCTTTATTCCTCATTTGGCATTTTGCTTTAGTTTTTTTCCAGTTTGTGCTTTAGTTAGTTTTGCTCTTAATTGGTAAATATAATGTTTTTCTTTCCTTTGTTTGTTGGGTCAATCTATTGTACTTTATTTTTGATGGACTGTTTTCACTTTGCCCATGGATGTATATGTATATGTGTATATTCCATTATTTTAATTATTATTTGCCTGATTTTGTAACTGCCATTTGTATGAGGTTCATCTTTGGTTTCTCATTTTTGGATATTTGTTTTAGTCTCACTTAATGCCATAACAAACCACTTGTGGAGTCTTCATTCCTGACCAGAGATCAAGCCTTTGGAGTGGAGAACTGACTCCAAGACTCTAGACTACTAGAGAACTAACCCTACGGACTCTCAAATCATGAGAACTCACACAAAGGAGACCACTTGAATACAAGACCCAGCATCATCCAACCACCAGTAGCACCCTGTGCAGGACACCTCATCTAAACAACAAACGAAACAAAAATACAAACCCAATCATCAGAAGACAGGATTACCACCTCATTCAGCCTTGCCCATCAGGGGAAAAACAAACAAACAAATAAGAATTTGCACAGACCTCACCCTATACAAAGCTTACACAAACCACTAGACCAAGCTTAAGAGGGCAGAAATCAAAAAGAATTCAACCCTGAAGACTGGGAAAAGGAGACCTCAAAGACAATAAGTTAAAAAATATAATGAAAAGGCAGAGAAATACAAATGAAGGAACAAACTAGAAACATAGAATTTCAAATAAATGAACAGGAAATAGGCAAATTACCTGAAAAAGAATTCAGAATAATGATAGTAAAGATGATCAAAAACCTTGAAAACAAAATGGGGAAAATGCAGGAATCAATGAACAAAGACATAGAAGAATTAAAGAATGAACATACAGAGACAACACAATTACTGAAATTAAAAATACTCTAGACGGAGTCAATAGCAGAATATCTGAAGCAGAAGAATGAATCAATGAGCTGGAAGAGAAAATGGTGGAAATAACTTCTGAAGAGCAGAATAAAGTAAAAAGAATGAAAAGAACTGAGGATAATCTCAGAAACCTCTGGGACAATATCAAACACACCAACATTCAAATTATAGGGGTCCCAGAAGAAGAAGAGAAAAAGAAAGAGTATGAAAAATTTTTGAAGAGATTATAGTTGAAAATTTCCCCAACATAGAATAGGAAATAGTCAATCACATCCAAGAGGCACAAAGAGTCCCATACTGGATAAACCCAAGGAGAAACACACCGAGACACATACTAATCAAATGAACAAAGACTAAACACAAAGAAAGAATATCAAAAGCAGCAAGAGAGAAGCAATAAGTAGCATACAAGGGAAACCCCATATGCTTAACAGCTGATCTTTCAGCAGAAACTCTGCAGGCCAGAAGGGAATGGCAGGATATATTTAAAGTACTGAAAGGGATAAATCTACAATCAAGATTACTGTACCCAGCAAGGATCTCCCTCAAAATTGATGGAGAAATAAAAGGCTTTTCAGATAAGCAAAAGTTAAAAGAATTCAGTACCACCAAACCAGCTTTACAACAAATGTTAAAGGAACTTATACAGTCAAGGAATACAAGAGAAGAAAAAATATCTACAAAATCAACCCCAAACAATTAAGAAAATGGCAAGAGGAACATATACATCAATAATTACTTTAAATGTAAGTGGCTTAAATGCTCCAATCAAAAGACACAGACTGACTGAATGGATACAAAAACAAGACCCATATATATGCTGTTTACAAGAAAGCCACTTCAGACCTAAAAACACATATTGCCTGAAAGTGAGGATGAGAAAATATACTCCAACAAATGGAAAGCAAAAGAAAGCTGGAGTAACAATCCTGTATCAGACAAAATACATCTTAATATAAAGAAGATTACAGGAGGTAAGGAAGAACACTACATAATGATCATGAGATTAATCCAGGAGGAAGACACAAAAATTTTAAATTATGCACCTAACATAGGAGCTGCTGCTGCTGCTAAGTCGTTTCAGTTGTGTCTGACTCTGTGCGACCCCATAGACAGCAGCCCAGCAGGCTCCCTGTCGCTAGTATTCTCCAGGCAAGAACACAGGAGTGGGTTGCCATTTCCTTCTCCAATGCATGAAAGTAAAAAGTGAAAGTGAAGTTGCTCGGTCGTCTCTGATTCTTAGAGACCTCATGGACTGCAGCCTACCAGGCTCCTCTGTCTGTGGGATTTTCCAGGCAAGAGTACTGGAGTCGGGTGCCATTGCCTTCTCCGAACATAGGAGCACCTTAATACATAAGACAAACACTAACAAACATAAAAGGAGAAATTGACAGTAACACAATAATAATAGAGTTTAACACCTCACTCCACCAATGGACAGATCATCAAAACAGAAAATCAGTAAGGAAACACAAGTCTTAGGTGATACATTAGATGAGATGGATCTCATTGATATCTTCAGGACATTCCATCCAAATGAAAAAGAATAGCCCTTCTTCTCAAGTGCACATGGAATATTCTCCAGGATAGACCACATCTTGGGTCACAAATCAAACCTCAGTAAATTTAAGAAAATTGAAATCGTATCAAGCATCTTCTCCAACCATAATGCTATGAGACAGATATTAATTACAAGAAAAAAACTGTAAGAAACACAAACACATGGAGATTAAGCAACACATTTCTAAATAATAAACAAGTTACTGAAGAAATCAAAAGGGAAATAAAAACATTTCTAGAAACAAAGACAATGAAAACACAACTCAAAACCTGTGGGATGCAGCAAAAGTAGTTGTAAGAGCAAAGTTTATAGCAATGCAATCTTACCTCAAGAAACAGAAAAATATCAAATAGACAACCTAACTTTACACCTAAAACAATGGAAAAAGAAGAACAAAAAACACCCAAAATTAGTAGAAAGAAAGAAATCCTAAATATCTGAGCAGAAATAAATGAAAAAGAAATGAAAGAAACAATAGTAAAGATTAATAAAACTAAAAGTTGGTTCTTTTGAGAAGATAGAGAAAATTGNCTAAAAACACATATTGCCTGAAAGTGAGGATGAGAAAATATACTCCAACAAATGGAAAGCAAAAGAAAGCTGGAGTAACAATCCTGTATCAGACAAAATACATCTTAATATAAAGAAGATTACAGGAGGTAAGGAAGAACACTACATAATGATCATGAGATTAATCCAGGAGGAAGACACAAAAATTTTAAATTATGCACCTAACATAGGAGCTGCTGCTGCTGCTAAGTCGTTTCAGTTGTGTCTGACTCTGTGCGACCCCATAGACAGCAGCCCAGCAGGCTCCCTGTCGCTAGTATTCTCCAGGCAAGAACACAGGAGTGGGTTGCCATTTCCTTCTCCAATGCATGAAAGTAAAAAGTGAAAGTGAAGTTGCTCGGTCGTCTCTGATTCTTAGAGACCTCATGGACTGCAGCCTACCAGGCTCCTCTGTCTGTGGGATTTTCCAGGCAAGAGTACTGGAGTCGGGTGCCATTGCCTTCTCCGAACATAGGAGCACCTTAATACATAAGACAAACACTAACAAACATAAAAGGAGAAATTGACAGTAACACAATAATAATAGAGTTTAACACCTCACTCAGCCAATGGACAGATCATCAAAACAGAAAATCAGTAAGGAAACACAAGTCTTAGGTGATACATTAGATGAGATGGATCTCATTGATATCTTCAGGACATTCCATCCAAATGAAAAAGAATAGCCCTTCTTCTCAAGTGCACATGGAATATTCTCCAGGATAGACCACATCTTGGGTCACAAATCAAACCTCAGTAAATTTAAGAAAATTGAAATCGTATCAAGCATCTTCTCCAACCATAATGCTATGAGACAGATATTAATTACAAGAAAAAAACTGTAAGAAACACAAACACATGGAGATTAAGCAACACATTTCTAAATAATAAACAAGTTACTGAAGAAATCAAAAGGGAAATAAAAACATTTCTAGAAACAAAGACAATGAAAACACAACTCAAAACCTGTGGGATGCAGCAAAAGTAGTTGTAAGAGCAAAGTTTATAGCAATGCAATCTTACCTCAAGAAACAGAAAAATATCAAATAGACAACCTAACTTTACACCTAAAACAATGGAAAAAGAAGAACAAAAAACACCCAAAATTAGTAGAAAGAAAGAAATCCTAAATATCTGAGCAGAAATAAATGAAAAAGAAATGAAAGAAACAATAGTAAAGATTAATAAAACTAAAAGTTGGTTCTTTTGAGAAGATAGAGAAAATTGACAAACCTCTAGCCAGACTCATCAAGAAAAAAAAGGGAGAAGAATCAAATCAACAAAATTAGAAATGAAAAAGGAGAGGTTACAACAGACAACACAGAAATACAAAGAACTATAAGAGATTATTGTGAACAACTATATGGCAATAAAATGGATAACCTGGAGGAAATGGACAGATTCTTAGAAAAGTTCAATCTTTCAAGACTGAACCAGGAAGAAATAGAAATTATGAACAACCCAATTAAAAGCACTGAAATTGAAGCTGTGATCAAAAACCTTCCAAAAAACAAAAGCCCAGGACCAGATGGCTTCAAAGAAGAATTCTACCAAACACTTAGAGAAGAGCTAATGCCTACCATTCTAAAACTTTTACAAAAAATTGCAGAGGAAGGAACACTTTCAAACTCATTCTTCGAGGCCATCACCCTGATACCAAAACCAGACAAAGACAACACAAAAAACAAAAACTGCAGGCCAATATCACTGATGAACATAGATGCAAAAATCCTCAACAGAATTTTGGCAAACTGAATTCAGCAACACATCAAAAAGCTTGTACACTATGATCAAGTTGAGTTTATTCCAAGAATGCAAGGATTCATCAATGTATGCAAATCAATCAATGTGATAAACCATATTAACAAATTGATGAAAACCATATGGTCATCTCAATAGATGCATAAAAAGCCTTTGACAAAGTTCAGCACCTATTTATGATTAAAACTCTTCAAAAAATGAGCATAGAAGGAACCTACCTCAACACAGTAAAGGCCATATGTGATAAGCCTATAGCAAACATTATTCTCAATGGTGAGAAATTGAAAGCATTCCCCCTAAGATCAGGAACAAGACAAGGGTGCACACTTTCACCACTATTATTCAACATAGTTCTGGAAGTCCTAGCTAGAGCAATCAGAGAAGAAAAAGGAATCCAGTTCAGAAAAGAGGTAAAGCTCTCACTGATTTGCAGATGACATGATGCTGTACATAGAAAACCCTAAAGATAGTATCAGAAAATTACTAGAGCTAATCAGTGAATTTAGCAAAGTTGCAGGATAAAAACTCAATACACAGAAATCACTTGCATTTCTACATAGTAACAATGAAAAATCAGAAAGAGAAATTTAGGAATCAATCCCATTCACCATTGCAACAAAAATAATTAAATATCTAGGAATAAACTTACCTAAGGAGACAAAAGAACTATATGCAGAAAGTTATAAGACACTTATGAAAGAAATCAAAGATGACATAAACAGATAGAGAGATATTCCATATTCCTGGGTAGGAAGAATCAATATTGTGAAAATGACTATACTATCAAATGCAATCTACAGATTCAATGTGATCCCTATCAAATTACCAATGGCATTTTTCACAGAACTAGAACAAAAAATTCACAATTCATATGGAAACACAAAAGACCCCAAATAGCCAAAGCAGTCTTGAGAAAGAAGAAGGTGGTTGGAGGAATCAACCTTCCTGACTTCAGATTATATTACAGAGCTACAGTCATCAAGACAGTATGGTACTGGCACAAAAACAGAAACATAGACCAATGGAACAAGATAGAAAGCCCAGAAATAAACCCACGCACCTATGGGTACCTTATTTTTGACAAAGGAGACAAGAATATACAATGGGGCAAAGACAGCCTCTTCAATAAATCGTGCTGGGAAATTGGACAGCTACATGTAAAAGAATGAAGTTAGAGAACTTCCTAACACCATACACAAAATTAAACTCAAAGTGGATTAAAGACCTAAATGTAAGACCAGAAACTACAAAACTCTTAGAGGAAAACAGGCAGAACACTCAATGACATAAATCAAAGCAAGATTATATATGAGCCACCTCCTAGAGTAATGGAAATAAAAACAAAGGTAAACAAGTGGGACCTGATTAAAAATAAAAGCTTTTGCACAGCAAGGNGACCTAAATGTAAGACCAGAAACTACAAAACTCTTAGAGGAAAACAGGCAGAACACTCAATGACATAAATCAAAGCAAGATTATATATGAGCCACCTCCTAGAGTAATGGAAATAAAAACAAAGGTAAACAAGTGGGACCTGATTAAAAATAAAAGCTTTTGCACAGCAAGGGAAACTACAAGCAAGGTGAAAAGACAACCCTCAGAATGGGAGAAAATAATAGCAAATGAAACAACTGACAAAGGATTAATTTCCAAAACATACAAGCAGCTCATACAACTCAATACCAGAAAGACAAACAACCCAATCCAAAAGTGGGAAAAAGACATAAACAGACATTTCTCCAAAGAAGACAACAGATGGCTAACAAACACATGAAAAGATGCTCAACATTGCTCATTATTAGAGAAAACAAATCCAAACCACAATGAGATATCACCTCACACTGGTCAGAATGGCCATCATCAAAAAATCTGCAAACAATAAATGTTGGAGAGGGTGTGGAAAAAAGGGAACACTTTTGCACTGTTGGTGGGAATGTAAATTGATATAGCCACTGTGGAAGGTGGTATGGAGATTCCTTTAAAAAACTAGGAATAAAACCACCATATGACCCAACAATCCCACTCCTAGGCATATACCCTGAGGAAACCAAAATTGAAAACGACACGTGTATCCCATTGCAGCACTATATACAATGGCTAGAACATGGAGGCAACCCAGCTGTCCACTGACAGAGGAATGGATGAAGAAGTTGTGGTACATATACACAGTGGAATATTACTCAGCCATGAAAAGGAGCACATTTGAGTCAGTTCTGATTAAATGGATGAACCTAGAACCTATTATACAGAGTGAAGTGAGTCAGAAAGAGAAAGATAAATCGTATTCTAATGCACAAATACAGAATCTAGAAAAATGATTCTGAAGAATTTATCTACAGGGCAGCAATGGAGAAACAGACATAGAGAATAAACTTATGGACATGGGGAGAGGGTAGAAGAGGGTGAGATATATGGAAGGAGTAACATGGAAACTTACATTACCATATGTAAAATAGACAGCCAATGGGAATTTTCTGTATGGCTCAGGAAACTCAAAAAAGGGCTATCAACCTAGAGGTGTGGGATGGGGAGGGAGATGGGAGGGAGTTTCAAGAAGGAGGGGATATATGCATACCTATGGCTGATTCATGTTGAGGTTTGACAGAAAACAACAAAATTCTGTAAAGCAATTATCCATCAATAAAAAATAAATTAAAAAGAAAAAAAATTACCAAACTATTTTCCACAGAGGCTGTTATCAAGCATTCTTACCTTTGTACCATAACATCTTTTAAGAAAAATCCATTCTTTTTTTCCCCCTCTCCTGGGATAGGATCCCTCTCCCAGGCTCCCCTTATTTAATTTCCCCTCCCTGCGCTCTTCAGAATCCTGGGTGCCTCGCTGAACTCCACGGCTTGAGCGGGCAGAAGGCAGCCATCCACAGGGGCATTGGAAGATGCACCCCACCCTGACCCCAGCCTCTCCCTCATGGCTTTTGAATATCTTCCCTTCCACAGCACCAGAGTCTACCTTTCACCCTTGTTAAAAAGCAGATGGCCAGGGTTGGTACACAATGGGCTCTTATCAGTCATATTTTTCTTAGAGCAAACCATATTCGTGGTTTTCCCAAGTATGGATGTGGTATGGGAAGCAGAGAAACCATGGGAGAGGGTGCGGTGCTGGGCGAGGAGCAGTTATCGGGAGGGACTTAGAGGAAGGTAGAGGGTTCCCAGCTCTGGAGGTCCATCAGCCCTGTTTGTCCGAGGCACCTTTGCTCCCTTACACTCTGATTCTTGGTAACGGGAGGTGATGGGGGCGGTGTTGCCCCACATTCCACCCTTTCCTTTCCCTATAATCTTCTACCAGCTCTCCCCTCTCATTTCACCACAATGAACACAGTGCAACTGGTTCCTTGAGTGCAACCTTTCATATTGTGTGATTAGCACAGAGACCCAAGCTAGACACTTTTAGATTAAGGGATTATGAAGTCCCAAGTACAATAACATCTCGCATCGCAGCTCCATTCTTCAGGTTTTAATTATGTACTGTTTTAATTTGACACTAAGCTCATGGTAGGAAGGCAGGGGAATCCTGAAATAACACAGGCTATAAGACGAAAGATGGTCTGGCTCCCCAAAACTTTGGGAGGAAGCACCATGGCCTCTTAAAATAATCTCTGTGGCATATTTCAAGCCTCATGCTCTTTATTTTATCTGTGATTTTAAACACTGCCTGACAATGAGATACAATGATATCAGACTTCACAGCCACAAATCATGATGTTATTTGAGTTGCTTCACTTTTGACAAACTTCACAAATACAGGGGATGGAAAGAAAAGGCTCTTTCGATCTTTCTCTCTTTGTGAAATCTCGACACAGTGCAGACCCACATTCTTCTTATGGGCCTCTGGCCAACATGGTGTTAATGCCCTCTGTCAGTGGAACTTACACCAGCTTTGGTCACTGTGAAGCCAGAGGGCCACGTGGGCCCAGGGCTGTAATGCTTGCTCGCTGGAGGCAGGGCTTCAGGTAGGTCTGCCCCCACCCTTGCCCCCCATCCCCACCAACTCTCCTGCCCTCCTGGCCGCCTCCTAGACTGGCCTTCTAGGACTTTGTCATTTCAGCAAGCAGATTGTAGCTTTGTAGCTCAGTGTTCAGTGTGCTGTGGCCCCTCCTACACTGATGGGGTAACAGGCACACCAGAAGCTTGTTTGCCCCTCAGCTGGGCTTTTCCCTGGGGCCACCTTTTCCCTGGGGTTTGTAGACTACACAGCAGTGAGGAGGGAGGACCAGTGTGTGGGGTTAGGGTATTTCCAAGGGTGATGAGTCTGATGGGGTCACAACACAAAATCCCCTAATGTAAGAGATGAAGAAGGGATTTGGGGGCTACAGAATCTACTGTATGCTCCTGCCATTCTGTATGACCTTGACAATGAGGAACCAGGGAAATGGCCTTCACCATTCTCTGCTGGGTCTTTCCGGCATGGGTGAAATTCACTGCTTAACAAAGGGGAAAAGTGACCCTTAAAATATGTGCTCTGAACAATAAGCTAAAGCAGGGATCAGCAAACTTTTTCAGTGTAGCGGCAGATAGTAAATATTTTTGGCTTTATGAACCATGTGTTCTCTGTTGCAACTACTTAGCTCTATCTGGAGCATGAAGGAAGCCAAGACAATATGTAAACAGATGGGCATGGCTGTGTTCCGATAAAACTTTGTTGATGGAAACAGACAATGGACTGGCATTTGCCCACGAGTGGATCATGATTTACTGACTGCTCACTAAAGAGGTGGAGATGGCAGATAAGCTAGAGAAAGTTTCCAGATCCTTATCCTATCGGCTCTGGATTACTTATATTTAGTCTGTTGGGTGAGAGAGAAAGAAATATCTATCTTATTTAGGCAGCTGTTTTGTGGGGTCTCTTTGTTACAGCAGCCCTATCCAGTCCTTGCTTGGCTCATGCCCTTACTTTATTTAAAACTTGTGCTTGAATGCCATCTTCTCAGAGAGATGTTCCCTGACCATCTTCTCTAAAATAGCACCTGCCAACATCCCGAGCTCCTTGACCTGCTTGATTTTTTAAGTGTATTGTTAGGAAAGGAAAGTGGAAAGTGAAAGTCACTCAGCTGTGTCTGACTCTGTGACCCCGTGGACTGTATTCTGCTAGGCTCCTCTGTCCATGGGATTCTCCAGGCAAGAATACTGGAGTGGGTAGCCTAACCCTTCTCCAGAGGATCTTCCCAACCCAGGGATCGAACCCAAATTTCCTGCATTGCAAGTGGATTCTTTACCATTTGAGCCATCAGGGAAGCCCATTGTATCTGTTACTATATAAATACTTTAAATAATTTTTTTACTGCCTATAAATTCAAGTAAGTTCTAAGAGGGCAAGGAAATTTCCAATTTTAATGTTCTATTCACATGCCTGGACAAAGCATAGCACATAGTAGGCACTGGATGAATATTTGATGAATGAATGAGTGAAGAAATGAATAAACTTAAAAGAACTGGAAAGCTCAAAATATGAGAGACTAAATCAAGTTTCCAACCTTTTTTTAATCTATCCTCCATCAGAAAAAATTTTTTGAGCACGTACACCGACTATAGGACTATTTGTTTCTCAATTAAATCAAAAATTCTAAAGGATAAGAAGAAAAGAAATAGAACTTCCCAGTTATTGATGAATTGTTTCATGCATCCACTTTAGAGTCCAGTGAATTAGAGATGGTGGTAAGAGAAGACCTAGATAGACGTTAACATTGGGGATGAAAAAAGAATAAATCAAGCAGTGAATTTATTGGATCCTCCAAAAGATCTTTGAGGGCACTATCTTTGCTCAAATCTTTCCCAGTGTTCCTTCTCACCCCAGTGAATGGTTTGAGGGGCTGATCCTTCTGAACAGCCAGTATAGAATCTCAGCGATGACCCCAGCCATGAGATAACAAAGGCATATGTACAGGTTTTAGGACCAACTGGAAAATTGTATACTTTTTTTTAGTGCAGGCACTTGGGAGTGGAAATGGTCCCCTTTTTCTTTATTTTTTTTCTCTTTTCTCCTTTAATATCCAAATTTCTGGAGTGCATATGTGCTACTTTAATTTTAAATAGAGTAGTTCCCAATTTATTTATTTATTAGTTTATTTATTAAACACAGCCCACTTGCTAGGCATTATGCAAAGCTGGGAATTGAGAGCAAAAACAACATTCTCAATATCTAGGAAGCACAACCTCCCTTTTAAATGAGAAAAAAAGCAGGAGGAAAGAACACATATGGAATGATTCTTTGTTGCTTCCAGAGTGTAGTGAGTGTCTGTAGGGCACTAAATATTCTCGAGCCTAACCTTGGTGTCAGCACTGCAGGACCTAGGGGAGCAGCTGCTCCCTTAGGTATTTTCCTTGCTAGCCTCTTGGGCCCTTCCCACTCCTGTCTTATTTGTAATTTGCCTTTTGCAGGAACTGACTTTTTAGCCCATTCCAGCCTTATCTCTCTTCTAGCTGCATTGAGAGGGGCTTTATTTATAATTAACATTTTCAACACGGTATCTGTGTCCTGAATATCTTTCTTCTTTGTTTTATTAAACTGGATAGGCTAACACGGGTGTTTTCATCTTTATTAATATATTGAAAAACAGCTTGCTTGTTATAATTCCTTCTTCCCAGGACTCAGGTGTGAGTCCCTGGGGGCTGAGACAGACGGCAGACCATGGAGGCAACCATGGGATCTCATTGTGGGTTCAAACTTTCCCTTTATGCTAACCCTGCTGAGCTTGGATTACATCTGCACACTTGACTCTACGCAGGAACGAGAGTTTTCCCAGGAAGCTCTCCTGTTCCTCATGCTAATCAGGTCTCCATATGATTCTCCCCACTGCTCTTCCAAATGCAACTGAAACCCAGAGTAAAAGCCCATGGGAGTCCCCACAAATATACTCGCACACAAGAGTGCTACACAGTTTTGTTGAAATAACATGAGTTTTGCAGTTAGCAGAAGCTGAAATTGAACATGATTTCATCATATCAGTGTGTGACCTTGGCCAAGGTACTCAACCTTTCTGAGCCTTGGATCCCTTATCTTCATGTGACAGAAAAAAAGGGAAAGATATTAAATTATGACTACTGGCATCCCCTTCCCCCTCCACACACACACACACACACACACACACACACTCCACAAAACAATACCTGAAGTGAACAAGGATTCTTTGCCTACATAATCAGCTACTGGGCTTTGTATGGATCCCACAGGGTGAGAGTTGGAGAGGAATATTAAAGAAACCAGGAGAGACTAGGTTACATTGTTTAAGAAAGATATAAAGGGGCAGGGGTAAGCCAGAAGGAAACAAATAGGAACGTTTTTCATGGCCAACTACAAGGACATGGGAGCTTTGAAGCTGGGGGTTATATATGTCATTTCACGTCTTCCAAGAAGCAGACATCAAGATGGAATTAGGACAGAGATTTCTTAGAGAAATGCCTGTGCAATAAAAGAGATAAGAGAGGAAGCAGGAAGAGCAGAAGGGAAGATTGACCTCTGTGAAGACAGAATGGAAAGGAAGGAGGATTGAGTAAGAGCTTCAGTCTACAGTATAGCTCTGAAGGAAACCTGGCCAGGTGATGGGAGACCCAGACCAAACACTGCCCAGGAGAAGAGTCCTTTGTTGGTCGGGAATGTCTGGGCTCAAGTACCCCCACCATGCACATTGGCTGGGAGCAACCCAGGGAGGGCAGCAATGGGTCCAAAGCCCATTGATACTGTGGTGGGTCCAAAGGTGCTATAGCACCAGGCTGTCAGCCACATTGCTCTTAAAGGGAGACTGGAGAGGCACGCTCCCATATCCGCCGTAGACCACCGTGGAAAGATGGTCCTGCTCTGCGTACCGTCATGGCTGCAGGGCTGATGGTCACTGCTGCTGTGTTACTGTTCTATTGCTCCTCTTGACAGTGACCCAAACTTTAGGGGCTTTAAGCAACACAACCTTATTATCTTATAGGCCTGCAGTTTGGAAGTCTAAGAAGAGTTTCACTGGGCTAAAGGCAAGCGTTGGCAGGGTAGTGTTTCCTCTGGGAGGATTTAAGAGAGAATGTGTTTCTTGTTTTTTCCCAGACTTCAAATGCTGATGGCTGTCTCCTCCATCTTCAAAGCCAGCTACAGCAGACGGAAGGCCTTCTTCCATCCCATCACTCTGGCCTTTCTTCTGTACTCACATCTCCCTCCCGCTCTCCTCTTCTGCCCTCCTCTTTGACTTTTATGGACCCATGTCATTACGTTGGGCCCACCCAGATAATTCTAGAAAATCTCCCCATTTCAAGGTTATTAACTTAGTCATATCTGCAAAGTGCTATTAGCTGTGCCATCCAGCGTAGTCACAGGTTCCAGGGGTCAGGGCGTGGACATTGCTGTTCTGCCCATCATGGCAGCCATGAGTTTTCAGTTCTGATTCTGTGTTCCATTGGAAACACAATTTGTGGAGCCAGCCATTGATAGAGAGGGAAGCAGTTGGGCAGTGAGGCAAATAGGTGAACTCCAAAGGGAGATATTCATCAAGGATTATGCAGGAAGTTAATGATGGATACTTCTTACAAGTCATACTAAAAATAGTTTTGTTCAGATGAAAATGGGAAGGGGATGATCAATTTGAGGACAGAGGTAGCGCTGACAGAATTTCGTTGACAAAAAAATTTACAAATATAACAAGTTTGGGGGATGCATTCATTAGAAGTTGTTTCTTTCTGTCCAATAGCCTTTTCCCACAAGGAGGATACATAAATATCATCCACCTAATCAAAATTTCAAAAGAAATCTCTTCTCAATAAAGCATTAAGTTGTCTGTGTAAGAATAAACATTTCGAGGGAATTCCCTGGTGGTCCAGTGGTTAAGACTCCATGCTCTCACTGCTAAGGGCTCAGGTTCAACTACTGGCTGGGGAACAAAGATCTTAGAGGCTGCATGTCAGGGCCAAAAAAATAAACAGATTTAAGAAAAAAGAAAAATCTTGAAATATAGTGAAAAGTTTTGAAAAGGATTAAGTTCTTTTGTTTAGGAACAGTAGTTTCTTTTTTCCCCCACTTTTTTTTATTTGTTTGGAGTATAATTTTACAATGTTGTGTTAGTTTCTGCTGCACAATGAAGTGAATCAGTCACATGTATACACATGCCTCCTCACTCTTGAGCCTCCCTTTTCACCCGCATCCTACCTGTCTAGGTCATCACGGAGCACCGAGCTGAGTTCCCCATGTTATGCAACAGCTGCCCACTAGCTATCTGGTCTACACATGGCAGTGTATATATGTTAAGGCTACTCGCTCCATCTGTCCCTCCCCCTTCATCCCCTGCTGTTTCCACAAGTCTATTCGCTATGTCTGCATCTCTGTTTCTGCCCTGCAAATAGGTTTATCAGTACCGTTTTTCTAGAAGGAACAGTAATTTCATACTTTGGGGTAATTTCATACTTTGAGGATAAAGATTACTGGATGGCCTTCATCAATGTTAAAAATCTTATCAACACCACAGAATTCATAAATGGAATAAAAATTTGTGAATATAATGAATGTAGGAAGATTGTTTAGCCATGGCTCTCATCTTACTCAATGTCAAGGACCATACACTAGAGAAAAATGCTGTGGATGTGATAAATGCGAGAAGGCTTTCAGCCAATGCTGAATTTTAGCCAGTTACTCTCTATTGGAAAATTCATTTCATGGATAAAGCCTGCCTATGAATGTAACCAATATAGAAAAGTTTTAGCAAGTCCTCAGACCTTGCTAGATACCAAAGAACTAATCATGAAGATGAAATCTGTAAGTTTCATTCCTCCAAGCATGGAGTCATGACTGTGAGCAGGCAAGACCTTTAGCCATGCCTCCAACCTGGCCTAGGGTGAGAGAATTCACATTGGAGAAAAGTCCTACAGATATAATGACTGTAGAAAGTCCTTTAGACAGAGCTCAAACGTCGATCAACATTTCAGAATTCCCATGTAAGTAACGATGGCAATTCATGCATCAAGCAACCCCTATGAATGCAAAGAATGTGGGGAGAGCTTTAGCCTGTCACTTCTTACTCATAGCAGAGAATTCTTGGGCAGTGAGGATGGAACTTCCCTTAGGTATAAATTTCATGATTTAATGTTCAAAAAAATTGCAGAAATGATAAACCTCTGAATTTTGCAGTGTCTTTTGTCATAGCTCCCTGGTATGGACTTCCCTGGTGGCTCAGATGGTAAAGTGCCTGTCTGCAACGCAGAAGACCCACGTTTGATCCCTGGGTTGGGAAGATCCCCTGGAGAAGTAAAGGCAGCCCACTCCAGTACTCTTGCCTGGAAAATACCATGGATGGAGGAGCCTATAGATGGTAGGCTATAGTCCTTGGGGTCGCAGAGAGTCAGACATGACTGAGAGACTTCATTTTCATTTTCACTTTGTCCTAGTTCAACCTTACTGACAAGCAGGGAATTCTAACTGGGGAGAAATCCAAATTGTGGAGCAAGTGAGTAATTTGAATACACAGGTTGAAAAGCATAAGAAATGTGAAAAAATCCATTTGACTATGTAAATACATGGTTTTCATTACCATTTCACAGACAAGGTTGATAAATGAAGCCAAATAATAAGGAAGACTTTTGTCTTAGAGTCAAAATCCATTAAGGCAGTGGCTGCAGACAAGACGAAATCTTTGTTATAAGGAAAGCCTAGGACATGGACCTTTGTTTTTAAAAACCTTGTCTTAATAACGTGTATTGCAGGAATTGTGAATGAATTCATTTAATAGATAAAGTTTTAAATCTATTACAAATGGCTCCGAGGAGACAATGAAGAACGAATCACTCCAAAATGAAAAGTTTCCAAGGAAGAGAAGTCCTGATACTTAAGAGGAACCACCATTTTCTGATGACGAGCATAGGAAGGAAGATGCAGGAGCAGACTGGGGGAAACCTGGTGACTTTAGAGGAACCAGCAGATTCACAGTGGTAGTGAGAGTTGACTTATGTGAAGAAAAAACAAAGGATGGAGATCTGTGGAAACAGAGGGATCTATTTTCTTTGCAATCAGAAAGCATGTCGAGAAGAAAATGTGAGCAAGGCAAATGGAAATGAAGGGCCACAGTCTTGGGGGCAGACTAATTTCATTTAATCCACAGTGAACATGAACACTGGGGATTGTATTATTGTTTCATGTGAAAGTAATTTAATATATTATGTACATGAAAAGATTTTTTTTTTGTGGGGAAAAAAGTAGAAAACTATTAGACTGCTGCAAGGGGAGAAAAGATTTGCAAATGGAGAGAGGGGCGGGCTAGGGAATGCCAGGTGGCAGAGAGTGGGATGATGTGGAGAGGGAGAGGAGCTGTTCAGATCCTTGATGAGCTGGGTTTAATTATGGAGACAGAGTCTGTGGGGCTGTGCAATGTAATTCCTCCTTTACGTCCCTACTCTGCTCCTGCCCTAATACAACTCTCTGTAAGGATTCGTGTTGCTTTTCAGGGCCTCCAGGTCAGATTTGTGCTTCTCTTAAAGTGGTTTTGTTTTATTTGGATTATGTGCAAAAGCATGATTAGCGTCTACCTTTTGGTATTATCTGACCAACCAGGGAAGCCGTTTTGGTATTATAAGGAATAAATAAAGCAAGTCACGTGGAATTGCTTGTCATACAGCATACTGAGCACCTAATGTGTACCTGTCACTATTCTATGTGGTAGGAATGGAGAGATAGGCAGGACTGATATGGTCTTGCCCTCATAGATCTTAATAAGTGGTCATTTTTCTTATCTTCCTTCTCAGGAAGCTTTCAGTTTAGGAGATAAGGAAACCAAAAGGACATTTTGGGTCCCATTGCAACCTTGATTTCACATCTGCATAGATAGACAATCCTCTTAATTAATATGATATCTATTAGTCATGATAGTAATAATCTTGGCTAATATTTGTTGCTTGCACTTGAGGAGTTTTTATGTGTGGATGTGTTAACTCTTCACATCATGCTCATAAAGCCAGTGTCTGTGTTGCCCCATTCTAAAGATAAGGTCGATGGAGCACAGGGGTCTTGAAGCGCTTAGCAAGGGTTTGGCAGACGTGAGATGTAAACCAGATGTTGACCTTCAAAGCTGCCACTCTGCAAAGACACCATCCTACCGCAGGAGGGCAAAGACCTATTCCCTCTGGAGAAACAAGTGTTATCTAATGAGCCTGCCCACGCTATCCTTAATGAGTTAACTGCTGGACAAATGTTTGCTTTTCATAAAACAAACCTTAATGCCTTTATCTTTCCAAATGTGTGTAGTGCCGACAAGGCCATTCAGGGAACCAGGGAACAGAGGCAGGCCGAGGAAGCCTTTATTTACATTCTGAGAAGACAGTTGAGCATTTTTCTTGTCTACAGAAGAACGCTAACTTCTGTCTGCAGAGCTTGTTCTGAGTTCCCACCGCTGTTTATGGCTGCTGCTCCCCACGACCGCTGCCAAGACAGAACTCTGCCCTTCATCTTCAGGACACTGAGACTGACCTGGCTACCAGTTCTAGACAGTTATTTTCTGTGCCAGTGCCAGGAGTAACTCTTCAGCAGATTGATGTGCTATTCCTTCATTTGTGGCCCAGTTTTTCTTTTTCCACTGCCATATCCATTTCTCTTGTGAATGACATACCTTTTCCTGGATTCATTTCTCTCTGCTTTTTTCATCTTGGCTTGCTTAGTTTTTTCTTCCTGTTATTCAAGGTTAATAGTGACATTAATATCTTCTGTTTGCACAGTGCTCTCTGAATTACAAATGCTTTTGTTTATTTAATCCTCTTGATAGTTTCATGCGATGGGCATTTTATACTCTTTATACAGATGAGAAAACTGAAACTCAGGTATTTTTGGTGATTTGTCCAGCATGATAGGAGTGGACATTTGTTGTACACCTAGCATCCATTTACCCCTTTTCCAACATTGTTCCAATTTTTATTGGAGTCAACTGCCCCATCTTGGGGTGTAAGGTCCTTGTGAAGCAGAGTCAGCCAATGGTTTCACAAATAGCTATTAGAGTAATACATCACCTGAGCGTCATTGAAAATTGGTCAGTGACTTCCACAGAGGTGACCAAAGCTCATCCTGGGAGGGATATACAGAAGGGCTTTGTTTTTACTGACCTTGAAGCCTGAGGACCCACAGGAGAAAAACATGACTGAAAATGGAGCTGACTTCGAAGGATGAAGAGCTAAAGACAGTCAGCCTCTTTATAAGCTGGATCCAGCTGGAAGTTCCGATTGAGAGAGCTAACGCCTGCCTCTTCTGACTTATGCCAGGTGAGCTGGGTTTCTGGGACTGAGTCCTGATCACACCCCATGTGCTCAAAGCAGCAAGTCGATGTGACCCAACTCACCTAATTCCACCCTGGTATGTTTGTCCCTGCTTAGAGTCACCTTCCGGAGAAGGCAATGTCACCCCACTCCAGTACTCTTGCCTGGAAAATCCCATGGATGGAGGAGCCTGGTAGGCTGCAGTCCATGGAGTTGCTGAGAGTCGGACGTGACTGAGCGACTTCACTTTCACTTTCACTTCATGCATTGGAGAAGGAAATGGCAACCCACTTTAGCGTTCTTGCCTTGAGAATCCCAGGAACGGGGGAGCCTGGTGGACTGCCATCTATGNGATAAAGATTACTGGATGGCCTTCATCAATGTTAAAAATCTTATCAACACCACAGAATTCATAAATGGAATAAAAATTTGTGAATATAATGAATGTAGGAAGATTGTTTAGCCATGGCTCTCATCTTACTCAATGTCAAGGACCATACACTAGAGAAAAATGCTGTGGATGTGATAAATGCGAGAAGGCTTTCAGCCAATGCTGAATTTTAGCCAGTTACTCTCTATTGGAAAATTCATTTCATGGATAAAGCCTGCCTATGAATGTAACCAATATAGAAAAGTTTTAGCAAGTCCTCAGACCTTGCTAGATACCAAAGAACTAATCATGAAGATGAAATCTGTAAGTTTCATTCCTCCAAGCATGGAGTCATGACTGTGAGCAGGCAAGACCTTTAGCCATGCCTCCAACCTGGCCTAGGGTGAGAGAATTCACATTGGAGAAAAGTCCTACAGATATAATGACTGTAGAAAGTCCTTTAGACAGAGCTCAAACGTCGATCAACATTTCAGAATTCCCATGTAAGTAACGATGGCAATTCATGCATCAAGCAACCCCTATGAATGCAAAGAATGTGGGGAGAGCTTTAGCCTGTCACTTCTTACTCATAGCAGAGAATTCTTGGGCAGTGAGGATGGAACTTCCCTTAGGTATAAATTTCATGATTTAATGTTCAAAAAAATTGCAGAAATGATAAACCTCTGAATTTTGCAGTGTCTTTTGTCATAGCTCCCTGGTATGGACTTCCCTGGTGGCTCAGATGGTAAAGTGCCTGTCTGCAACGCAGAAGACCCACGTTTGATCCCTGGGTTGGGAAGATCCCCTGGAGAAGTAAAGGCAGCCCACTCCAGTACTCTTGCCTGGAAAATACCATGGATGGAGGAGCCTATAGATGGTAGGCTATAGTCCTTGGGGTCGCAGAGAGTCAGACATGACTGAGAGACTTCATTTTCATTTTCACTTTGTCCTAGTTCAACCTTACTGACAAGCAGGGAATTCTAACTGGGGAGAAATCCAAATTGTGGAGCAAGTGAGTAATTTGAATACACAGGTTGAAAAGCATAAGAAATGTGAAAAAATCCATTTGACTATGTAAATACATGGTTTTCATTACCATTTCACAGACAAGGTTGATAAATGAAGCCAAATAATAAGGAAGACTTTTGTCTTAGAGTCAAAATCCATTAAGGCAGTGGCTGCAGACAAGACGAAATCTTTGTTATAAGGAAAGCCTAGGACATGGACCTTTGTTTTTAAAAACCTTGTCTTAATAACGTGTATTGCAGGAATTGTGAATGAATTCATTTAATAGATAAAGTTTTAAATCTATTACAAATGGCTCCGAGGAGACAATGAAGAACGAATCACTCCAAAATGAAAAGTTTCCAAGGAAGAGAAGTCCTGATACTTAAGAGGAACCACCATTTTCTGATGACGAGCATAGGAAGGAAGATGCAGGAGCAGACTGGGGGAAACCTGGTGACTTTAGAGGAACCAGCAGATTCACAGTGGTAGTGAGAGTTGACTTATGTGAAGAAAAAACAAAGGATGGAGATCTGTGGAAACAGAGGGATCTATTTTCTTTGCAATCAGAAAGCATGTCGAGAAGAAAATGTGAGCAAGGCAAATGGAAATGAAGGGCCACAGTCTTGGGGGCAGACTAATTTCATTTAATCCACAGTGAACATGAACACTGGGGATTGTATTATTGTTTCATGTGAAAGTAATTTAATATATTATGTACATGAAAAGATTTTTTTTTTGTGGGGAAAAAAGTAGAAAACTATTAGACTGCTGCAAGGGGAGAAAAGATTTGCAAATGGAGAGAGGGGCGGGCTAGGGAATGCCAGGTGGCAGAGAGTGGGATGATGTGGAGAGGGAGAGGAGCTGTTCAGATCCTTGATGAGCTGGGTTTAATTATGGAGACAGAGTCTGTGGGGCTGTGCAATGTAATTCCTCCTTTACGTCCCTACTCTGCTCCTGCCCTAATACAACTCTCTGTAAGGATTCGTGTTGCTTTTCAGGGCCTCCAGGTCAGATTTGTGCTTCTCTTAAAGTGGTTTTGTTTTATTTGGATTATGTGCAAAAGCATGATTAGCGTCTACCTTTTGGTATTATCTGACCAACCAGGGAAGCCGTTTTGGTATTATAAGGAATAAATAAAGCAAGTCACGTGGAATTGCTTGTCATACAGCATACTGAGCACCTAATGTGTACCTGTCACTATTCTATGTGGTAGGAATGGAGAGATAGGCAGGACTGATATGGTCTTGCCCTCATAGATCTTAATAAGTGGTCATTTTTCTTATCTTCCTTCTCAGGAAGCTTTCAGTTTAGGAGATAAGGAAACCAAAAGGACATTTTGGGTCCCATTGCAACCTTGATTTCACATCTGCATAGATAGACAATCCTCTTAATTAATATGATATCTATTAGTCATGATAGTAATAATCTTGGCTAATATTTGTTGCTTGCACTTGAGGAGTTTTTATGTGTGGATGTGTTAACTCTTCACATCATGCTCATAAAGCCAGTGTCTGTGTTGCCCCATTCTAAAGATAAGGTCGATGGAGCACAGGGGTCTTGAAGCGCTTAGCAAGGGTTTGGCAGACGTGAGATGTAAACCAGATGTTGACCTTCAAAGCTGCCACTCTGCAAAGACACCATCCTACCGCAGGAGGGCAAAGACCTATTCCCTCTGGAGAAACAAGTGTTATCTAATGAGCCTGCCCACGCTATCCTTAATGAGTTAACTGCTGGACAAATGTTTGCTTTTCATAAAACAAACCTTAATGCCTTTATCTTTCCAAATGTGTGTAGTGCCGACAAGGCCATTCAGGGAACCAGGGAACAGAGGCAGGCCGAGGAAGCCTTTATTTACATTCTGAGAAGACAGTTGAGCATTTTTCTTGTCTACAGAAGAACGCTAACTTCTGTCTGCAGAGCTTGTTCTGAGTTCCCACCGCTGTTTATGGCTGCTGCTCCCCACGACCGCTGCCAAGACAGAACTCTGCCCTTCATCTTCAGGACACTGAGACTGACCTGGCTACCAGTTCTAGACAGTTATTTTCTGTGCCAGTGCCAGGAGTAACTCTTCAGCAGATTGATGTGCTATTCCTTCATTTGTGTCCCAGTTTTTCTTTTTCCACTGCCATATCCATTTCTCTTGTGAATGACATACCTTTTCCTGGATTCATTTCTCTCTGCTTTTTTCATCTTGGCTTGCTTAGTTTTTTCTTCCTGTTATTCAAGGTTAATAGTGACATTAATATCTTCTGTTTGCACAGTGCTCTCTGAATTACAAATGCTTTTGTTTATTTAATCCTCTTGATAGTTTCATGCGATGGGCATTTTATACTCTTTATACAGATGAGAAAACTGAAACTCAGGTATTTTTGGTGATTTGTCCAGCATGATAGGAGTGGACATTTGTTGTACACCTAGCATCCATTTACCCCTTTTCCAACATTGTTCCAATTTTTATTGGAGTCAACTGCCCCATCTTGGGGTGTAAGGTCCTTGTGAAGCAGAGTCAGCCAATGGTTTCACAAATAGCTATTAGAGTAATACATCACCTGAGCGTCATTGAAAATTGGTCAGTGACTTCCACAGAGGTGACCAAAGCTCATCCTGGGAGGGATATACAGAAGGGCTTTGTTTTTACTGACCTTGAAGCCTGAGGACCCACAGGAGAAAAACATGACTGAAAATGGAGCTGACTTCGAAGGATGAAGAGCTAAAGACAGTCAGCCTCTTTATAAGCTGGATCCAGCTGGAAGTTCCGATTGAGAGAGCTAACGCCTGCCTCTTCTGACTTATGCCAGGTGAGCTGGGTTTCTGGGACTGAGTCCTGATCACACCCCATGTGCTCAAAGCAGCAAGTCGATGTGACCCAACTCACCTAATTCCACCCTGGTATGTTTGTCCCTGCTTAGAGTCACCTTCCGGAGAAGGCAATGTCACCCCACTCCAGTACTCTTGCCTGGAAAATCCCATGGATGGAGGAGCCTGGTAGGCTGCAGTCCATGGAGTTGCTGAGAGTCGGACGTGACTGAGCGACTTCACTTTCACTTTCACTTCATGCATTGGAGAAGGAAATGGCAACCCACTTTAGCGTTCTTGCCTTGAGAATCCCAGGAACGGGGGAGCCTGGTGGACTGCCATCTATGGGGTAGCACAGAGTCGGACACGACTGAAGCGACTTAGCAGCAGCAGCAGCAGAGTCACCTTCAAAGGACCAGCCATCCCACCCATCTGAGTGTGACTTCCTTACGATGTCCCCCCCTTCCTGAACACCCCTAGAACTTCATCTTTATCCTGGCATCTGTGTTTCTACTTGTTTAAGGATCTTCTGTAAGATCTTTCCAGTGATAAAAACAGACTTAAAAATGTCCTGCCTGTAAACTCAAGGTCACTCTTTTTTTTTTCATTTTGAGTGGAAGGGTGACCTTTCTCATTTTTGAGAGTTTCCTTTATCCTTCTGAAGAACTAAAATATAATAGCTAATAGCTTTGCAGTATTATCTTCATATTCCCTGAATACCTTAGAATAAATAACATCTAGCTTAGCTAATTGAAGTGTGTTCAGGTTCTAAATATTCTCTGTCATTCTTCCTATTTGTAGCAACAGAGATTAAAGAGAAAACAGTAAGAGCTGCCAACGTTAGTGATGCGATTTTCTTGGTCTATTTCTTTTATATTTTGTTTTTCTCTGATTTTTATTACAAAATTAACATACTTCCTGCAAAAATTTAAAGTAAAAAACATAAAATTAAAAACATACTCCCAGCCTTCAATAGCCCTCTTTTCTCAGTTCAGCCCTGAAAAAATAATCACAGAACAAGGAATCCAGAAATATAACAAGTTATATTTGAATCTTTCTAATGACTTTTTATACATTTCAAATGTCTTCTTTGAAAAAAGTACATATATGTATGGGCTTCCCAGGTGGCTCAGACGATAAAGAATCTTCCTGCAATGCAGGAGACCTGAGTTTGATCCCTGTGTGGAGATGATCCCCTGGAGAAGGGAATGCAACCCAGTCTAGTATTCTTGTCTATAGAATTCCATGGACAGAGGAGCCTGGCAGGCTATATATAGTCCATGGGATTGCAAAAAGTTGGACACAAGTGTGCAACTAATACACATATATATATGCATAGGAAATATGCCTTTCCCCCATTTTCAAATTTCACTCCCTTACGGTAGCAATTGGGTATTTTATGCTGTTCTGTGATGTTTTTTATTTTTTGCTTAGGAATATAGGATGAACACTTTCCAGATCAACATAGATAGTTCTACCTCATTCTTCACAAAGACTATGTGATCATCCACTGTCTATTTAGACCATAATTTATTTAACCATTTTCCAGTAGATGAGAAGGTAAATTGTGTCTATTTTCTACAGTTATGAACAATAAAGCAATAAATAGCCTCTCACACATTTCTTTCTATACAGAGGCACAAATATTTCTGAAGTTCCAGTTTCTAAAAGTGAAATTTCTGGGTCATCCTTTCTAAAATGTCAAATAATGCTCCAAAAAAGGCTTTATCAGTTTATTCTGCCATCAAAGTATACAAATGAGGTAATACTAGAGGTAATCAATTTTTTTTTCATTTTTGCAGACAGTAGGTAGAAAATAGAATCTTGCTGTTTTAAATCTTCTTCTTTTACTATTGAAGGAGTTTGTACCTTTTAAATATTTGCTAACCATTAATATTTCTCCAGTGAATTTCCTTAGTATATCATTTGACCATATTTTTATTGAGTTGTTTGTTTTTTTAACTGATTTTGTGGGGCTCCTTATATTATTTATTTGTTTCTTTGTTCATTTGTTTCATGTCCTCTGAAAGCTTTCAGATTATTGGATTATGTATATTGTGGTGACTCACATGTGACTCAATTTAATTTTCCAAATAGATTATCGCCCTATTTTTAGGTAGTCATATTTATTCAGATTTTTTCCTAAGATAATGGTCTTCTCAATTTCATTTCATTAAGCAAATCTACTGTAATCGATAACTGATTTTTTGCCAATATATTTTTGTTAGACTTTTTATTTTAATTCAATTTTAAATAGGCACTTCATTTAAATTTAATAAATTGGTAGTCAATTATTCCTATGCATTTTATTGAATAGGTCATATAGTTTCTTCTAATTTGAAATGCTACCTGTATTATATTTCCTAAACCCGTCTTTATTCTGTTTCTGGACTCCCTGTTCTGTTCTAGCAATATATGCATGTATTCTGAACCAGTGTTGCAGTATATCTATGCCCTAAATTATCCATTATATGCATTGTGTAGTTAAAAGTACAAGCTCTGAAATCAGACTGCGTGGGTTCAAATCTTGCCTATATCACTTATTAGCTGTGTGACTTTGGGCCAGGTACTAAATCTTTCCTGATATTTTTTTTCACATCTGGAAAATGTGACCAATATCAGTTTTAGTTTCATGAAGATATTGTGATGATTAAATGAGATAAAATATGCCAAACATTTAGTTGAATGCCTAGTTCTTTAAAAGCAGAGCATTCCTATGAAACTTCAAGTCCGAACCATGTGCTATGTGCTTCTTTTGTAGATATGTTTTTTTTTAATCTCCACTTAAAAAGCAATAATAAGTATATATAAGTATACCTATTGCTGATTCATGTTGATGTTTGGCAGAAGCCAACAAAATTCTGTAAAGCAATTATCCTTAAATTTAAAAATTAAAAAAAATAAGTAAGATTTATAAATTTTAAGAAACTTGTATAATGTGGTAGAATTCTGGTTCTAAAGTCTGTCTTTTTAGAAGACATGTTCCCTTTCCACTGTATAGAACATGAGTGCATGCTTAGCCATGTCCAACTTTTTGAAACCGTGTGGACTGTAGCCCACCAGGCTCCTTTGTCCATGGAATTTTCCAGTCAAGAATACTGGAGTGGAGTAATTTCCTTCTCCATTCCACTATATCATCCTTCTTTTAAACAACAGGCACTTTGCAATAGTGGAAATTTGTGACTCATATTTTTCTTATATTCTTATTAAAGTCCCATTAAGTCTGGAATCAGCTTTCCCCTCAAACACGGCTTTTTAACCCTCTCTTGACCCCCTGGCTTCCATGCTGAGGAAAGATGTCTATGTCAAAGTTAGTTCTCCTAGCAGACTTCCCATGCACTAAGAATTGGGGAAAACAAACAAACTTAAAATAGAGTAATACATTTTCTATTGTGGTGGTTTTCACAGTTATGTTACTCCAAAGATTATTAAATATAGGCTATTGGCCAAAGCTTAAAATTATTTTTAATTCCACTGATTTTTTAAAATGATATTCCTGGTAATGGATTTGGTCACTGTGTTCTTGGTTTGCCCTCTGCTCTGAGTTCCCAGGGCATCTTGCACCCTGCCACCCTCTACTTTCTTTGGCAGTTTGTTGGGCATCCTCCTCACTTGGCTCCCGTTCTTCTGGGATTGTTCTTTCCTAGGTCAGGGATCTTTTATGCTGAAAACCCCCTGTGGCAGAGACCAGCTGGATGTTCACTGACCCAGATTCCACTTCCTAGACCCATGGGACAATTATATTCCCTGCCTTCCTTTATGGGTAGATTGAGGCTTTAGGATGAGTTATGGCCAGTGGAGTGTGGTCAGAAGTGACACACACTACTTCCAGGTCTGACAACAGGGTAGACTGTGTGTGATGGATAATCTTATGTATCAATTTCATCAGGCCACAGTTCCCAGATATGTGTTGAACATTATTCTGGATGTTTCTGTAAGCATATTTTTGGATGAGATTAGCATTTAGATTAATGGCTTTGAGCAAAGCAGATTGCCCTCCATAATGTGAGTGGGTTTCATCCCATTAGTGGAAGGCCTTAGTGAGACACAAGACTGGCCTCCCCCAAGCAGAAGGAAATTCTATCAGTAGATGGTATGTAGCATCACCTCTTCCCTAGTCTCCAATCCACCTACCCTGAAGATTTCGGAATTGCCAGACTCTATAATTACATGAGCTAATTCCTTAAAATAAATCTTTTTCTATATGCATGCATCTTACTGGTTCTGTTCCTATGGAAAACCCTAATTAATACGCTGTGCCATTCTCTGTGCTATTTTGTTCCCTATCTGTGTGGCTAGAAGTCCTCCAAGATGACAAAGCCATGTGATGGAAGGAGTCTGGATCCCTGCCTGAGTCACCAGAAAAGGCACTCTGTTCAGTAGCATCATCTGACTGTATCAGACTTTTTCTGAGCTGGAAATAAATGTGTTTTTGTTGTTGTTGTTGTTGTCAAGTCACTGAGATGTGTTACAGCAGCCAGAATTACTTGTCATAACATAAACACAAATCATTGTTGTCTACAAAATCTAGTGAAAAGTTCTGACTTTTGTGAAGCCCTTTCTCAAAAGTAGGAATTTTGCTTGAACGGTATCCTGGCCCTGGAGATTTATCACACTTGAGTGATAGTCCTGGAGCTGCACTGTACGATCCTAATCATTTTTTCTTTCTGTTTTATTAAGATATAGTTGACATACAGACCAGTTAAGTTTAACTAGCATAATGACTTGATTTACCTGCATCATGAAGTGATTATCACAGTAAGTTTAATGAGCACCCATCATTTCTTATAGGTACAAAAATAAAGAAATAGAAAAAAATTATTTTTCTTGTGATCCTAGTAATCTTGTCACATTTTCCACAGTGGACTAATTAAGTGATTTACAAACATTATTTTATTAATTTGTTCAAGAAATATCTACAGAGTGTCTACCAAGTTTGAGGCATTGTTAGTGTTAAGGACACAACAGTGAACAAGACATGAACGATGCCTGCCCCACAAATCTAGTGGGGGATTTATGGCTCTCAAAACCTTGTAAAGTATAGATTATCATCTCTACAGATGTAGAAAAGGAAGCACACAGAAGTTAGGTGTCTCTACTAAGCTCTTTCTGGGTAAGGAGACCTCTCTCATTGACTCACTAAGCCATCTTGGATGTGGGCTTCCAGTGAACAGTACTTACTTCTGGTTTCAGCTTCCAGTAGCATTTGATTCAGGAGGAAAGCATTGCTCGGTGTGGCTCTCGGTCCTTCTTCCTGAGCTCCTCTATTTTTCATATGAAGCTTAGTGTTTAGTGGGCCATGGAAACCATAGACTTCATCTCCACTGTTGTGCATAGCCAAATATATCATCAGGGTTTTTGACTGCAAACAACAGAGACTGGGCTTCCCCAGTGGCGCACTGAAGAGGAATCCACCACGCAATGCAGAGATAGCAGGTTGGATCCCTGGATGGAGAAGATCCCCTGGAGGAGGAAATGGCAACCCACTCCAGTATTCTTGCCTGGAAAATTCCACGGACAGAGGAGCCTGGCAGACTAGAGTCCATGGGGTTGCAAAGAGTGAAACATAATTTGAGCACACGTATACACACGAAACAGAAACAAAGTTTGGTTGACTAGGGCAGAAAAGAGAATCAGTAGAAGGATATTCTGTTTCCAGCAGAAATAATGGAAGATTTAAGGAGCAAGTTTTAAAAAGTGGCAGGAACCCAGGTTAGCAGAAACATAGCCACAACCACATGTCGGGAATTTTCTGGCAAGTGTATCATTGCCACTCTGACCACTGGATTAAAAACTACTGTGTCTGCTTTGAATATTGTTTCTACATCTTTGTATCATCATCTAATAGGATAATTGAGTTCCAAAAATCTGGGCCAGGAACTGCTGCTAAAGAAGCAGGGGATCAGGAGGAAGTATCCCTTTGAATAGAAAGGGAGGGGTGAACAGACTCTGGGTAGCCAAAAGTAATGAACATCCACTCGATCAAAACAGTGAGACTGGGGTACAGAGGAAAGGCATGGTCATAAAGAACTCTCAGCATTGGTGATCTCAGAAACCAGATTTGGCAGGGTTTAGTTCTGGGGTAGAGGGAATTCATCAAGTGTGGAGCAGTAGTAATTACAATTATGGGCTTCAAAAAATAAAAGCAAATTACCTTAGGCAAAAAAAAAAAAAGAAATTTATTGCCAAATAAAATGGAAATGGACAAGAATATTTTTGCTTTCAGTATGTCCTACCCAGAGATTCAAATAATGTTACTAGAGTCCAGTCTCATCTTCTCTGAGCAATGCTTTCCTGTATCTTTACTCTATTCTCAGGCTCTACTGTGTGATAAACAGTAGAGCCCTTGGCTCACATTCTTCCAGGTTCTTAATCAGCAGGAAAAAGGGTGTACTTCTCTCTGTAAAGTCTCAGTAGAAGTCTACTTATATCATGTTGGCTTGTACTGGGCAACCTTCCCCTCCCTTAACTCATCACTATGGTCAGAGAAAAATAGATATCTGATTGGCTAGTCCTGTTGCATGCCTACCCCAGAGCTGAAGTAGAGTTAAGTCTACTTGGGCACAAAGTCAAAAAGTGAGGGAGAAACTGGGCCTTCAGAGAGAAATCAGAAAAGAACAAATATATGTCAGCAGCAAAAGCAAGATGTCCAGCTGAAATAGGACCCCAGGCAGTGGTGGAACAAATAGACTAGAAGGTCTAAAATGCAGATAAATGGAGGTCCATCCAAGTGAAGAATTCTAATAAAGACCAAGGAAGTGAAGCACAAGAGACTTGGGGGCTTCCCTGGTAGCTCAGTGATAAAGAATCCACCTACCAATGCAGGAAACACGGGTTCTATCCCCAGTCTGGGAGGATTCCCACATGCTACGGATCAATGAGACCCATGTACCACAACTATTGAGCCTGTGTTCTAGAGTTCAGGAATTGCAACTACTGAAGCCCTTGCACCTCACAACTGCTGAAGTCCACACACCACAGAGCTGGTGGTCAGCAACAAGAGAAGCCACCGTCACGAGAAGCCTGCACACGGCAATGAAGAGTAGCCCCCGCTTGCCACAACTAGAGAAAAAGTCCTCACAGCAACGAAGACCCAACCCAAATAATAAATAAATAAATAAAATGTTTAAGAGAAACAAACACACAGAAAGGACTTGGGAACTGAGTAAACCCAGAGAAGGCTTATGGACCAGGAGGTGGCCCAATGAAGAAGAGCTCCCCCAGGAAAAACACACGCTTATTCGGCAAAACGAATTTCAGACTCCAGCTTCTGGAGGTGCATCAACCCAGGAACTTTTGGGGAAGGAGTGAGCTGTCTCTTGCAGAACCAGAGAGGCTGGGGCCCAGCCCAGTTTACTCAGGAAGTGGGAGGGCAGGGGAGGTATCTAGGCCAGCAGCAGTAACCCAGACTCCCTCGGTCCTTTGGTAATAGTCTTCCTTCTCCAAGTATTCCTGCCCTTCTGATTAATCTTGCTGACATCCCCATTTCTCCCTCTTGCCTTATTTCTCTGTAATGAGTATAGCTTATTTTAGCTCCCAGGCAACCAGAGGAGAATGCAGGAATCAGGCAATGACCTCGGCAGGACTCTAGACTTTGATGTCTCCTTGCTCCTTGTAATGGATTGAATGCTGCCATCCCTGACCCCAGTCATGTCTACCTGGAACCCCACAGTGTGACCTATTTGGAAATGCGGTCTTAGCAGATTCAATTAAGTGAAGACTCTCAGAATGAGATCATCTTGGACTTAAGGTGGGTCCTGCATCGAGTGACAGACATCTTGATAAGAAATGCAGAGGATGCAGAGACACAGCCAAGAAGGGGACGTGGAGACGGAGGCAGAGACTGGAGTGAGGCACCTTCAGGCTGGGGAAGACCAAGGATTGCAGGCTACCACGAGGAGCTAGGAGAGCGGAGAGGCCTGGGACAGATTCTCCCTTCGAACCTCCAGAAGGAACCAAAACTGCCATCACCTTGATTTCGGATTCCTGAATCCCAGAACCATGAGGGAACACATATCTGCTGTTGCAAGTTACTCAGTTTGTGGTTGTTTGTTATGGCAACCTCAAGCCAGTTAGTAGAGTGAGGCTTGAATCTGGGCCTCTTGCCCAAATTAAACCTCCTGCCTCTACCTCTTTAGCTTTAGGCTTGTAGGGGGGATTTATGTGGAAGCAGTTGATTAAAAGCTGCCTCCCTGAGGCATCAGGGAGCAAAATGCCCCTGATACCATCAACCCTGACCACTAGCAACTTCATCATAGTCTTGCTGCTGCTGCTGCTGCTGCTAAGTCGCTTCAGTCGTGTCCGACTCTGTGCAACCGCATAGACGGCAGCCTATCAGGCTCCCCTGTCCCTGGGATTCTCCAGGCAAGAACACTGGAGTGGGTTGCCATTTCCTTCTCCAATGCATGAGAGTGAAAAGTGAAAGTGAAAGTCGCTCAGTCGTGCCCGAACCTTAGCGACCCCATGGACTGCATGCAGCCCATCAGGCTCCTCTGTCCATGGGACTTTCCAGGCAAGAGTACTGGAGTGGGGTGCCACTGCCTTCTCTGATCATAGTCTTACTGGTTCATTATACTTGTTACCTAACTTCCAGCCTTCCTTCAAGGCAAAAAAGAGAGAGAGCTGTCTATACAACCTGCTTAACAATGAAATGGAAAAATTCTGTTCATCACTGCAGTTTTTGCTAGTTCCAAAGGGCTAAATAACAGAATTCTCTAGCTGCCAGAGGGATGTTTGCTTGGCACAGGCAGAGACAGGGTTAGATGTTTCCATAGTTGGCTTTATTGGAGGAAAAAAAATTAGAGGGGTGACTCAGAATGTAAAAATCATATTACTTGAAACGATATAAATAGCAGTCAAGGCAAGAATACAATTATCTGCAGGTGGAATCAGAAAGCAGAGATTCACTGTCACAGACCAGAACGAGGTTTGTGGTCGTCTGCATTCCTTCCATTTCCAGACAATTTCACTGACTATTGATCAATCAAACAGAGTCGACAGCACAGACACTGACCTCCGTGTATCTAAGAAAATGAGTTGGTGTCTTCATCCATCTGGGCTGCTGTAACAGAATACCATGGATGAAGTGGCTTGCAAACAACAGAAATTCATTTCTCACAGTTTTGGAGGCTATGAAGTCCAGGATCAGTGTGCCAGCAGGTTCAGTGTCTGGTAAGAGTCACTTTCTTGTTCAGACAGTTGTTTTCTGTGTCCTTATGTGGATAATTGATGCTTTTGAACTGTGGTGTTGGAGAAGACTCTTGAGAGTCCCTCAGACTGCAAGGAGATCCAACCAGTCCATCTTAAGGAAATCAGTCTTGAATATTCATTGGAAGGACTGATGCTAAAGCTGAAACGCCAATACTTTGGCCACATGATGTGAAGAACCATCTCATTGGAAAACACGCTGATGCTCAGAAAGATTGAAGGCAGGAGAAAGAGATGACAGAGGATGAGATGGCTGGATGGCATCACTGACATGAGTTTGAGTGAACTCTGGGAGTTGGTGATGGACAGGGAGGCCTGGTGTGCTGCAGTCCATGGGGTCACAGAGAGTCGGACACGACTGAGTGATGTGGATAAAGGGGCCGGGGGTTCCCTGGGTCTCTTTTTTAAGGGTATCAATCCTATTCATTAGCTTTAGGCTTGTAGGAGGGATTTATGTGGAAGCAGTTGATTAAAACTGCTAAGTTTTAATGCCCTAAGTACCTCCCAAAGGGCCCACCTCCAGATATCATCTCATTGGGGATTCAGGTTTCAACATATGGATTTGGGGGAAACAAACATTCAGTCTATAGCAGATGGCATTTCAAGTTAGCTGAGGGGGAATGGATTATTATTATTAAATAATTCATATAGGAGTGATAGATTATCTATTTGAAAAAGTTATTTTCCATTCTTACCGCACAGCATACTTGAATTAGTCAGTGTGCTTAGTTGCAGATAATAAAACCCCCTCTAACTAGTTTAAGCAGAAATAGAAACAGTTAAATAATTAAAGGATATTAGGTGGTCCTGAGACTCTCTAAGAAGGACAAGAATCAAGCCCAAGGATTCTGAAGCTAGGAATAGCACAAGCCAGCTTAAATGGAAACCATACTACTCTCCTCCAGGGTACCGACCTCCAGACCTAACCCGCTGTAAGACGCACAAAAGCTGGTGACACCAGAACCTCTACCTTTGCTGCCTCTGCGATCTGGAGGCCTGTGCCAGCACCTTGCCCAGAGCAGTTCTTTAGAGGCCTCTACCCACTCATCACTGGTTTCTAAACTGAAACTTCACATGGATTGGTAGAGTCTTGGTCACATGCATGCTAAGTCACTTCAGCCATGTTCAGCTCTTTGCAACCCCATGGACTGTAGCCCACCAAGCACCTCTGTCCATGGCAATTCTCCAGGCAAGAATACTGGAGTGGGTTGCCATGCTCTCCTCCAGGGTTCTTCCCAACCCAGAGACTGAACCTGTGTTTCCTGCATTGGTAGGCAGATTCTTTACTGCTACTGACACCTGGGAAGCCCCCTTGGTCACATGTTTGTGCCCTATTGGAAAAGGCAGCTGAACATTGAGTTTCTGGCTTACAAACAGATAAGGTGGAAACACCTTCCATACACACACACACACATACACAGAGGAAAGATTGTGTCCAAGTTGCTGTCAGCCAGAAACATAATAAATGTTCACTATAATACTTCAGAATAAATTCTAAGAATTACAGAGTTAACTATAAAAAAGGGAGCCCTAGAAAGACTGGAAGAAGATACAAGGAAATATTGAATCTATCTTGGGATGAGGAAGGACTTTCTGAGCATAAAAGCAATAGAGGAAGTCACAAACGGACAGATCAATAGACTTAACTGCTTAAAAATCCAATCCTTCTTACATCAAGTAATCCCCAAACCACTTAACTTATTACCCCATACAGCATTTGCTCCCTTTAACATATACACATGCAAGACTATACTTTCAGAGATCATTTCTATAGTTCATAAAATATACACATGCGTAAGGCCAAAGGCAACTGAATACAATATGTTTGGAAGGTCATCAGAGATCACACAGTTTGAGTCCACGTGAAACTATTTCGGTCCTCTCAGATTGCCTAAAACCCAGCTCTGGTCTCCTCCAGAGGATGACTTATATCTCTAAGGAAGAAGCTTTGGTTTTTCCAAGTCTCTTAAGAATTGCTTTTACATATTTGGAAAGTTTAATTATTTTGATTGTCCAAATTACATTTTGCCTTTTAGAAGTATTAAAGTTAATCCACGTCTAGACTCATGAGATTCTTTTAATTAGAAAGAGAAATGGCTCGGTCATATTGTCGATGTTTCCTGCAGTTCCCTCAGCTCTGTTTACAAGGTTATTGTTGGATGTATTATTGTTAAAGTGGAGTGCGACATGGGGTGGGTAAGAGGAATTCTCTTTATTCCTTTTCATTATAGCTACTGGAGAATTCTGGGGCTCAGCTCTGGGGGCTAGCTGAGCTCTGACAGGTGCCTTTTGCTGACAACATGAAATATATGCTCTTTGATTCTTTGTCAAATTTCAATATATCATTCACATGATTGGGAAAATTCCCTGGAGGAGGGCATGGCAACCCATTCCAGTATCCTTCCCTGGAGAATCCTGTAGACAGAGGAGCCTAGCTGGCTATGGTCCACAGGGTTGCAGAATCAGGCACAACTGAAGCGACTGAGCATGGCATGGACACGAGAAAAATGAGGAAAAGAAGAAGGGCAAATCAGGGCCTCGACACAGATGTGCTGATGGATGTGAGGCTGAGGTCTGAGCGTAGAGCAATGCAGACGTGGGGGGCATCTCCTCGATGCCAGCCCGCTCTCACCACTGTAGGGGAACAGGCGAACAATACCCTACATAGGGGAAGGAGATAAACAAGGGCTACCTGATCAATGTGACTTAATTATTGTGGAGTCTGTGATCTAAGATTAAGCAAAAAAGAGTGCTCATAAACAGATATGAAAACCAGGGTCCATCACCAGCCAGTCCTTTCCATCCCTTGCACTTCCACCCCTGTAAACCTACCCATGTCCTCATTTCATCACAAAACACAGAATAAGTCAGAAAACTTCATTCTGGTATTTATATGCCAAACACTTTGAACAAGTAACAGAAAAATAGTTTTGCTGTTGAACAACACTTACTTCAAAATAATAGGTATGACAGGTTAAAGATGGTGCAAATTGTTATCTGAGCTGGCTCTAGCTTTGACAAGTAGAAGGTGGCAGAAGTTTTTATTTAAGAACTTCCAGGGCTGGCCCTTAAGAAAGCTGCAGCTTCTGCTTCCAAGGGTTGAGAATCTTCCCTCTTGGAACCCAATTGTCACACTACAAGAAGACCAAGCAAGCGGAGAGGCCACACAGAGGCAAACCAGGTCGCTCCAGCTCAGCTCTCAGCAGAGAGGCAGCACCAACTGCTGTCCATGTGAGTAAATGGTCTTGGATATGTCATCCTCCTGATGAAGGTAAGGCCAGCTGACACCATGTGGAGTAGAGGAACCACCAGCCAATCCAAAGAACTGTGACAAAGATAATAAATGCTATTGCTATGTTAAGCTAGGGAGTTTTGGGGGTGGTTTTTGCAGCAATAGGCAATCAAAATACGGAGTCCTGATAAAAATGACTGGTGGACCTTTGTTTGCCGAGCAGTGTGTCAAGTTTTCATGTGTGAGTGGAAAATTCAGAACTGGCTTGGAGCCAAAGTCATATGGTAATAAAAGTTTGATGAAATTGCTTGGGGTGAGAGATCCTGGAGGGAGAAGGAGTAGGGGCAAAGAAAAGAGAAGAGAAAAAGAGAATGAGAAATCAAGAAAAAGATAGATAGAGTGAGATGGAGAGAGAGAAGCTCCAGCCACCCCCACCCCCCACCCTCCCCCAGCCCTTCTGGTGGCAGGTTAGCAGGGAAGGGTGCTGGAGAAACAGAATAGGTCGTTTGCTGTGGTGGGTAATAGGTAAAGCTCTTCACTGTTCTATGTAATCTTCATCATAGTCTAATTTACTTGAGAATTCTTCTGTGCAAATGCAACAGTCAGACACAGTGGCTGCCTGTGGTTACGCTGGAACCGCAGGACAGGAAGGCAGAGTGCCGGGCGCAGACATTAGGCAGCGTCTCATCTTGTCAGCCGCCCTGGGAGATAGGTATCATTCAATTCATTTGCATTTGAGCAAATAAATGCTTTGAGATGTGAAGAGATGTTTCCAGGTAGTATAGCCTAGAAATGGAGGCAGTGGGATTCACCTCTGGTTCTCTCTAATACCACTGCTTGAATTCTTTCTGCCTTACCTTACTTGTTTTCTGTACTGCTTTTCATCTTTTACTATTCAGATAAGCAATATTCAAGACTTAAGTGTTTCGTGGGCCTTTTATTCCTTGGTTTTTCAAGTTTCGTTCTCTAGAAACAATGTTCTAGTAGTATTTAAATGTTGTTTGAGAGGCTATTGGCCTAATGGTCACATGTATAGATTCTGGAGTCAGATTCTGGGTCTGGGTTCCACCCCTGAGCAGGATAACTCACAACCAAAAACAAACAAAAAAACCAGTGGGAAATCTTTATACCTTTCTCTCAATTTTGTTGAGAATCTAAAACTGCTCTAAAAGGACAGTCTTCAAAACATTAACAGTGGTCCTCTCTTGTTGATGAGTTACATGCAAACTTAACTTTTTCCTCATACTTTCCAATATTTTCTGATTTGTTTTTTAAAAAGCACACTTTGCTCTTATTGTATGGAAGCAAGGAAGCCATTGGTTCAAAGGTCACCTCCATCACTGACCGACTTTGTGATATTGGGCAAGCTTCTGAACTTTTCTGTGCCTCATTTTCAGACGAGGATGACGGTTCTTTGTTTGTTTGGTTTTGTTTTTACCTTTTTAGTTTGTTGGCCATTTCCAGTGATTTAATGCCTGAGGTTCTTATGGCAGCACCTTGCATAAAGAAAATGCGACACCAAGTGCTAGCTATTGCTATTATGCTACCCACGCGGTCTCAGAGCCTTCTGGAAACTAAATTTTTCCAGCCGTTCTGAGGTGTGTTGCTGGAATTCTTGGTTTGTATTGGAGATGAGAGGAGGCAGGATGCTCTCTCCTTGCCATGAGCCTGCACTTCCTGCTGAAGTGGCAGCTTGTTCCCAGCAAGTGGACAGTGAACTCTGTTACCGGACAGCTACTGTGGACCAGTGATGAGGCCTATTTCAAACTCCTTTCTTCTGGGAATGCCTTGGTAGTCCAGCTGTCAGGACTCAATGCTTTCACTGCTGTGGCCCAGGTTCCATCCCTGGCCAGCGTGCTTCCCCCACCCACCTCCCAAAAAAGAGTGGCAAATCTTTATACCTTTCTCTCAGTTTTGTTGAAAACCTAAAACTGCCCTAAAAACAGTCTTCAAAAAATTAATAGTGGCCCTCTCTTGTTGATGAGTTATAAAAAAAACAACTTTTTCCTCTCTACTTTTCTGTATTTTCTGATGGCTTTTGTAAGAACATTTTGCTTTTATTGTATAGAAGCAAGAAAGCCATTTCAATTTTTTTTTAAAGCTTAGAACTCATGATTAACTTGGGATTTATGGATTTGCAGAAGTCTCACTTGGTAAGTCTTTGTTATACTCCCAGCTCAACCATCCATCCTTAGCTGACCGGGAGAATACCTACTCATAGCCTTTAATGATGGTCTCTCCAGTGCTGGAAGGCTATAATGATGTTTCTTCCTCATTCTTTGGGGAAAATGACATCAATTTTGTTAGTCTTTTCTCCTAGAGCGAATTTTCCCAGCCCTTTCATCATGTTAACACTTCCAATTGGCAATCCCACCAAGTCTGAAAAATAATTACATGTTACTGACCTCCATCAAAGCAGGTTGACCACACTGCTGGACAGACATCTGGAGAGTCTAAAATAAAAGCTCACCAGATCACTTGTATGTGAGAAAGACCTAAATAATACATAGTGACTACATGGGCCCCCAGAGGCCTCCAGCAATTTCTTGCCTTGCTATCATGCCTTAAATTGTTGCTGCATCTCTCATCCAGGGGCAGACTTTAGTTTCTGTTATCATAAGACCTGGGGACCAGAGTGCGCCATTGCTACTTGTGAAGGAGGAAACAGACAGAACAGGTTCCATCTTGAAAGCAGGATTCCATCTTGGGCCGGACTGTGGACTTTGAGCTATGTGCCCTGTATCTATGGAAACGATATATAAACTGGAAAATCAGACGCCCCCCCCCCCCACATGGAAGAGCCCCAGGGCTCGTACCTAGTCTCTCCACTGCCTAAAAAAATACCTTAATTATCTGTGTAACCAAATAGAATCATAAATTCTATTATGCTTATTGGAGTATGACCACAGGCCTATTGATAACTGTCCGCTGTTAACTATCCAGGCATAAGGCATACGAATCATGGATTAAAGACATATGAATCACAGGTTAACTTTGATTGTATCTCACTTTTCCTTTGTTCAGACTAGTTTCAGAGAATTTGGGGAGGTGGGTTTGAGCACGTACACTTAGGGTATATGCTGCTGCTGCTGCTGCTGCTAAGTCACTTCAGTCGTGTCTGACTCTGTGTGACCCCATGGACGGCAGCCCACCAGGCTCCCCTGTCCCTGGGATTCTCCAGGCAAGAACACGAGTGGGTTGCCAGCTCCTTCTCCAATGCATGAAAGTGAAAAGTGAAAGTGAAGTTGCTTAGTCATATCTAACTGTTCACGACCCCATGGACTGCAGCCTACCAGGCTTCTCGGTCCATGGGAGTTTCCAGGCAAGAGTACTGGAGTGGGGTGCCATTGCCTTCTCCACTTAGGGTATATAAGTTTTCATAAAAACTGGTCGGGGTCCTTGGCTAAGAGGAGACTGCCTTGGGCTCGCTGGTGTAATAAACTGCACTCCACTATCTGCACTGTCCTTCTGAGTGAATTTGTTTCCCAGAATGCATGACTACAGCACTTGTTCTGCCATAATGATAATAGTTTTAATTATTGTCATTAATAGTAACAAAATGATCATACTGATATATTATTATTATTGTTGTTGCTGCTACCTGTGGGTGCTGTGTGTGTGTGTGTGCTCAGTTGTGTCTGACTCTTTGTGACCCCATGGGCTGTAGCCCACCAGGCTCCTCTGTCCATGGAATTTTCCAGGCAAGAATACTGGAGTTGTTGGCCATTTCCTACTATCACAACTGATTCTGATTTAATTCTTTGCAATTTTTATGTTCTAAAGAGTTGCTGAAAACTTTAAATTAGTTGATACTAAGCCATTGCTCCTAGGAGAAATATAAGGTTTGGTACTTGTAAGCTTCTGGTTACAACATTTTCATGAATTAATCAATACATACCTTATTTCCTGCATGCTTCTGCTTAAAGACACCTTAGTTAGCATCTATTGTTGATTCATTAGCATTGAACTCCTGGCCAACAGCACCATAATTCGTGCCTGCATAACTCTTATCTCACACCTATATTTTTTCTAGAGGGCATAGCACAGCCTTCTTGCACTTAGGAATCCTAGACATCACTTCACCATTACACATGGGGACAATTCTAAATAGACATCGCCCCCAAAAAGCACAAGAAATGCATACATAATGGCACTAAACAGACTGCAGAAAGGCACTTGTTTACAGTATGAGAGCTGAAATGAGGATGTAGAAAATCACCTGATTCAACCTCAGCTGGAAACGTGAGCACTGAGTTCCTTGCTACTTTAAAGAGACAAGTACATAGTTGAAGAGCCAATAAACATGTTTGTTAAAAAGAATGCCTTTTTCTTATTTCTCAATTAGCTCAGAATTTACTGCCCTGGCATGTACCCTAACATGCAGTAGGAGCTTGATCAAAGTCTCTGGAATCCCAAACCATTGAAATTATCTGAGCTACCTCTTTTTCAAACACATAGAATTTTTCAGGGATAGAAGATGGTTTTTACAGTCAAATGTAAGAGAAGCCACCCAGCAGGTCACGGTAACCCTCTGGCTTGGCTTGCAATTTCATTATATTAACTGCATACTCAGAGACTGGCTTTAACCCATCAGGACCACCCATTTCATTGTGCTTGGCAAGCAAAGTTAATAGGGCTCCCTTCTTCTGTCAGGACTAAATAATATCCAGACACCCACCAGGAGCCAGGTTGGCCATTGCCAGCCGGATATATTTTCTTTGTTTTGTTTCAGAGCATATTATCAGTCTCCCCAGGGCACTTTATATTCAGAAAAGATCTTCCCAGAGAGCAGTAGGTAGCTTTTACAATCTGGCAGTGTGCATGCAGTTTGGAGGTGGCTGAAAGAATAAAATCCAAATGTCTTTTTCATTCCAAGCTCTTAGTTTACCTTAAATCAGCAGCAGGCTGCCTGCATCTAACCCCAAGAAACATGAAAGGGTAAGTCCAGGTTAAATTTTTAGCAAATTCGAGTCTCTCGTTAGGGCCTCTCTTCAGAACTTTGTGTTAATTGCAAATGTAAGTCTAAAACTGTACTTTTTTGTTTATATACAGTTTAGAAGCAGCTTGGCCATTTCTGTTCTAGGATAGAATGAAAGCAGAAGATCTTTTTTTTTGAACAGTTAGTTTAAGCACAGTGTTTGATACTTTCACAGATAATATTCCACTTAACCTCCACAGTGACTCTGTAAATTGCATATTATTACTCCATTTTACTGGTAAAGACACTAAGCTTTAAACCTGTAATGCAATTTGGCCACAGCAGTTCAGTAAGTAATGGGAGAAATGGAAGGAGAATCGAAATTTCTGTTCAAAAAAATTTGCATAAAGTGGAACTTGCAAGTTAAGTTTTATTTGGGGCAAAATGAGGACTTGGACCATAAGGAAAGATGGACAACGAAGATTTGATCCTTTTGAACTGTGGTGTTGGAGAAGACTCTTGAGAGTCCCTTGGACTGCAAGGAGATCCAACCAGTCAATCCTAAAGGAAATCAGTCCTGAATATTCATTGGAAAGACTGATGCTGAAGCTGAAACTCCAATAATTTGGCCACCTGATGTGAAGAACTGACTCACTGGAAAGATCGTGATGCTGGGAAAGATTGAAGGCAGGAGGAGAAGGGGACAACAGAAGATGAGGTGGTTGGATGGCATCTCCGACTTGATGGATATGTGTTTGAGCAAAGTCCGGGAGTTGGTGATGGACAGGGAAGCCTGGTGTGCTGCAGTCCATGGGTCACAAAGAATCAGACACGACTGAGCGATTGAACTGAGCTGAGGACGGCAGCCTGGGGGATAGCACCTCAGATAGCTCTGCGTTAAGAGGAGGAGCTAGAATATATAGAAGTTTTACGACAAAGGGCAGGTGGTCAGAGACATCAAAAGATTATTGTTAGGGACTCCTCTTGTGGTCCAGTGGTTAAGAATCCACTGGCCAGTGCAGGGGACACTGGTGCAATCCCTAGTAGAGGAGCTAAGATCCTACACGTGGCAGAGCAACTGGAGAAAGCCTGCATGCAGCAGCGAAGAACTGGTGCGCCACAACAAAGACTCAGTGCAGTCAAAAAGTAAAATAAAATGAAGGATTACTCTTAATTAAATAAGCCAGATATGTCCAGGAATTTAGTGCTTTTCTGAGTGGGTAAAGATGCAAGAGTCTGGATTCACCAAAAGCATTTCTTTGATATGCACCTCAGCTAACAGGGGCAAGTGTTCTTTGTTTTTACATCCTGAGTTTCCTCTGGACTTACCTGCTCACTTGGAAGGCTTCAATCATTGATGACTGTAACATCCCTCCTTTAATGATATGGCAGGAAATATTCCATTTATTATTTCTAAGAGCAAGAGTAGGATGAGAATTGTTTTTTAAACCCAGGGTCAAAAGCATCACAAATATGCCTGCATTAAACAACAAAAACCTTTTATAAAAACACTATAAGGAAACAATAAGACGAGAACCCCTACATTTCAAAGTGAGGTGCTGAATTATCTATGTGAGGCTTGTAAATGGTATTTTGAAAAACCTAATTTGTGACCCCCCAAATGGAAGGATCTGGAGAGTCAGCATTCAGGAGACTGGGTTGCACGTGCTGTGCGTTCTGTCTTCCTTCAATGAGGCTGGGGAGGAAAGCATTGCCTTCCCACCACAGTCACATTCTGCAGGTTCCAAGAGAGCAGTGGCATGTGTGCCCTAGAGTTGAAGGTGCACATGGATTTGCACTCGACCCACTTTGAAAAATTCTACAAGTAGGTGACTGAGTGATGCTGCCTAAGGCAAGCAAGCATTATAGAAAGATATGTACTGGGAGTAAACTCTCGTTCACTGATGGAGAGCACAAACTTGCTGGGGTAACAGCCGCATGACAATTTGGAAAATTCTAGTTTGAAGGCATCTTGGACTCCACGTGAGAAAACCTTCCAGAGAGGCAGTGTGACTGCAAGAGAGCAAGTGAACAGCCAGATGCCCACAGGCTTAAGAGGAATTATAAGTAGCTACTGAGGGGCACAAGTTCTCTACATTAAGGATGCTGGGATCACATGAGGCACCTCTGGGAATTCTTCAGAGCACCCCATGAGAGAAAGAATTAGCTCTAGGAATCTCTTATGGTAGAGACAGTGCTGTGCATTCCAACTTCTGGGTACCCAGACCACATTTCCCAGCTGTTTTTGCAGGCTTATGGGATCATGTGACTGAGTTATAGCCAACAGACTGGTAGGCAGGAGTGGTTCAACAGATACCTTCCCAAATAAAGTACATCCATGGGATCCTCTTTCCTTTTTCTCTTTTCCACCATAGCAGAGCAGGATAGCGCCCTAGAAAATGGAGAAGTCACAGACTGGAAGAAGTGGGGACTTCGAGACTGCCAAATATTGCTCTCCATAAAATTGCCCTCCAATATACCTCCATCAGTAACTTGTGAGAAAACTGATTTCTCCATGCCTTCTTCATAGAATTTTGTATTCGTTTTCTGAGGCCATCATGATAAATTGTCAAAAACTTGGCAGCTTGAAACAACAGAAATTTATTCTCTTACATTCTGGAAGCCAGAAATCTAAAATCGAGAAGTTGACAGGGCCAAGCTCCCTCCAGAGGTTCTGGGGAAGAACCTTTCTGGCCTCTTCCAGCTTTGGCTCCCAGCACTCATTGGCTTCCTTGGCTTGTAGCTGCATCAGCCCAGTCTCTGCTTCCTTTTTCACGTGGCCTTGACCTCTTCTGGCTGTGTCATGTCCCTCTGCTGCTGCTGCTGCTGCTAAGTCGCTTCAGTCGTGTCTGACTCTGTGCGACCCCACAAACGGCAGCCCACCAGGCTCCCCCATCCCTGGGATTCTCCAGGCAAGAACACTGGAGTGGGTTGCCATTTCCGTCTCCAATGCATGAAAGTGAAAAGTGAAAGTGAAGTCACTCAGTCGTGTCCAACTCTTGGCAACCCCATGGACTGCAGCCCACCAGGCTCCTCCGTCCATGGGATTTTCCAGGCAACAGTACTGGAGTGGGGTGCCATTGTCTTCTCCATTCATGTCCCTCTACCTCCTTCTTATAAGGACACTCATCCTTGGATTTAGAGCCCTCTTGGATAGTTTAGGATCATCTCTTCATCTTAAGAATTTCAACCTAATTACATCTTCAAAGACTCTTTCCCCGAATCAGGTAACATTCACAGGTCCCAGGGTTTAGCAGGGAGATATATCTCTTTGGGAACCATCATTCACACCCCCTACAAGTTTATTAAAACTTAAAAAAATTTTTACTAATCTTATAGATGAAAAAATAGGTTCTAGGTATTTTTACCAAAAGCATCTCTGCCACAAGCATTTTTGTCACCTAAAAAATGCCTACTTTCTCATATCTGTGGGCTTACACCTATATACTTCCTCTCCAACATCTTTAATTTCCCCTGATGCCTCTTCCTTTCTACCCAAGCATGCACACCCTCATTCTATCTAAATCAAACACATAAGAGCCTCCTCCTTTGATCCTGTAACCTCCTCTGGCTGAGATTCTGTTTTTCTCCTTTTTATTGTTAAATTTCTGGACTAAGTGGGAATTAAATGGTCCCTCTGTTGCTTGAATAATTAAACCTTCATTGCCATGAAATTAAAAGATGCTTACTCCTTGGAAGGAAAGTGCGACCAACCTAGACAGCATATTAAAAAGCAGAGACATTACTTTGTTAACAAAGGTCCATCTAGTCAAGGCTATGGTTTTTCCAGTGGTCATGTATGGATGTGAGAGTTGGGCTATAAAGAAAGCTGAGCACCAAAGAATTGATGCTTTTGAACTGTGGTGTAGGAGAAGACACTTGAGAGTCCCTTGGACTGCAAGGAGATCCAACCAGTCCATCCTAAAGGAGATCAGTCCTGTGTGTTCATTGGAAGGACTGATGCTGAAGCTGAAACTCCAATACTTTGGCCACCTGATGCAAAGAACTGACTCATTTGAAAAGACCCTGATTCTGGGAAAGATTTAAGGTGGGAGGAGAAGGGGATGACAGAGGATGAGATGGCTGGATGGCATCACTGACTCAATTGACATGGGTTTGTGTAGACTCTGGGAGTTGGTGATGGACAGGGAGGCCTGGCGTGCTGCAGTTCATGGGGTCACAAAGAGTTGGACATGACTGAGTGACTGAACTGAACTCATTGCCGTATTTGCCATAAAAGATAAAAATAGTGAAACATAAAAGAGAGACATTAAAAAGGATACAATGAAGCAAGAAAAAATGAATAACAACATTAAAACAACTTACAAAATACAAAATATTTGAGTATATTTAAAATGTTGGCAGATTCATGGCAATACCATGCAAATAACTGATTTTATTTTGTGGTTTGTACTTAAGCCTTTGTCCTCCAAGTCTTTTGTTCTTGGTATTTTATACTATTTTTTTTCGCTTATTGATTTATATCCTTGTTCAGCATCACAATTTTTCTTTGTTGCTCAAATTTCTTCCTTCATTAAGAGTGGTATTAGTTTCCACTATCGAGTCAGAGTCAGCATTTTAACAAGATCCCCATGTGTCAGATGTGTGTGAAAGTTTAAAGAAGCACGTGTCATATTGTATTTTTTTACTCTGATCCTGGCCCAGCTTGATATACGAAACTGAACTCCGGATTCTCCACCCCACCCCCTTTCATCCCACACAAATCTCAAGCTTGTTCCTTACTCATCTCTGTGAAGGTTGGCTCCTTCTCCTGAAATGCTTTGAGTCATCCTTGAGGCCTTGCTTTGTCTTGTCTTCCATATCTAATCCATCCTTAAGTCTTGTCAGATCTACTCCAAAATTACCCACAGCTGACCATTTCTCTGGACTTTCAACACTAGCCAAATAGTCTAAGCCATCATTGTCTCTCTACTGTGTCACTGCGGCAGCCTCTCAGATGGAAATGGTCTTTCTGCAATTACCTTCTGGCAGTCTCCTGGCCCACTCAGAAGAAGATCCAAAGCCATCTGGTGTCCTACAAGACCTTACGTGGTCCAGGCACCCATGCCCCTACTCCACCAGCTCTCTGACTTCATTCCCTCCTCTTCCTTCTCCCTTCCCCTGCCCCCACGCTCCAGTCACACTGGTCTTCTTACTGTTCTCAGCTATGGCAAGTCACTCCTGCCCCAGGGCCTTTGCACTGGTTGTCTCTCTGCCTAATAGCTGTTTCCACAGATATCAGCATGGCCAGACATCTTACTCCAGTGAGATCTCTACTCAAATATCACTTCAAAATGGCCTTCCTGTTACTTCTAAAATAATACAGTTCCCCCCACCCCCATTCTTCTCTACCATATCAACTGCTTCTATTTTCTTCCTAATGATCATTAATTACTCAATGTAATATATACATTCATATGTTTATTTTCTATTTATTTTTTGCCCATCACCTCCCACTATATTAAAATCCATGAAGGCAAGGCATTTCTATCATTCAGTCATATAACTCTCGTGCCTAGAACAGGATTTGGCTTGGAGAATTTTCTCAGAACAGATTCTAAAAAGCAGTTAACTATGTCACTTTTTGTCTTATTTCCGGCTACCTACGTGGCCTATTGAAGTCTGTGTGTTTCGGATGTCTTGCTCTGTAAACAAGATCAGATCTTTCTGGTGGTCCTCTCACTTGCTCTCATTCTCTTGAGCATGCTCGCTCCCTCTTTCTCTCTTCCTCAGCACTGCTTTAGGTAGTTAATAAAAATCTGATGGTGATAATGATTTTCTCATTACATCAAGATGCAGTACTAGTAGCCTGGCAGGTGGCTGAAAGTCACCCTGGAGAATCATGCTGATTGGTACCCTGTGAGTTAGAGGTCAAAATGATTTAGTTCTTATTATGTGAATGAAAACATTTCAAAGCTTGTTTATATTGCTTGTTGATTATACCACTGAGTCTTGTTAGCACATTCAGGAAAATGAATGTAATTCAAAGTCACCTTCGCCAAAGAGAAAATGATCCATCCAAAATAAAAAATAAACTCTAAAAGGAATAAGTGAGATAATTTGGGGGAAAAACAAATGGCAGTGAGTCAGGATATAAAAGACTTGACTCTGCAGAAGTCAGAGAGAAGCTTGGCATCTTAGTGCAACTCACATTAGCAAGACCTAATACTAACACTAGCAAGATAGCTGCCAGTATTTGTTGGATACTTTTCAAGAGACAGGCACTAGGGAATCCTATAAGATAGATAATATTATCATCCCCATTGAACAAGCAAATTGAGGCTAGTAAGTTCTCCCAGGCCACAGGAGCTATCAGAAGCATACCCAGCCTGGCACTGAATATATGCCCACTGAGAAAAAGCCATGCTGATTGGGTACTTCGTTTGAACTTATGAATGGTCATACAACAGAATAGGAAATAGTAATTGAAAGATTATAAAAACTGCATTGCATTTTAAAATAAATTGTCCACCAACACATTTGGAGTAGTCAGAGGACAGAGGTGAATGCTATTTAAATACTGCTGCTGCTGCTGCTAAGCCACTTCAGTCGTGTCCGACTCTGTGCGACCCCATGGACGGCAGCCTACCGGGTTCCTCTGTCCATGGATTTTCCAGGCAAGAGTACTGGAGTGGAGTGCCATTGCCTTCTCTGATTTAAATACTAGTTCTCCATGAATTTTAAATGACAAGGTGATATTAGAATTATAATTAGAATTACTCTATCCTGTATATAATTCTTGTATCTTGTAGTCATTCTCATCATTCTGTGTTGTACCTATTTGCTGGGTGTTTCTTCTACTGATTGTGGACATCATAACAAAGTAGCCCATTCTTTTTTGTCTCTATAGTTCCAGTGCTAGATGGTTTGTTGTCTTCACTGATAATAAATAATTTCTAACAATTTTCAAATCAATTAAAGAAATATTAGGTAACCACTTAGACAGCGTATTCAAAAGCAGAGGCATTACTTTGTCAACAAAGGTCTGTCTAGTCAAGGCTATGGTATTTCCAGTAGTCATGTATGGATGTGAGTGTTGGACTATAAAGAAAGGTGAGCACCGAAGAAGTGATGTTTTTGAATTGTGGTCTTGGAGAAAACTCTTGAGAGTCTCTTGGACTGCAAGGAGATCCAATCAGTCCATCCTAAATGAGATCAGTCCTGGGTGTTCATTGGAGGGACTGATGTTGAAGCTGAAACTCCAATACTTTGGCCACCTGATCCTGATGCTGGGAAAGATTGAGGGCAGGAGGAGAAGGGGACAACAGAGGATGAGATGGTTGGATGGCATCACCGACTCAATGGACGTGGGTTTGTGTGGGCTCTGGGAGTTGGTGATGTACAGGGAAGCCTCCGTGCTGCGGTTCATGGGGTCACATAGAGTTGGACACAACTGAGCGACTGAACTGAACTGAACCTCCCCAAATCTGTTAGTGAATTGTAGTTGAGCCAACATGTATTAGTCAACACTCTATCAGTTGTAATGGGCAGAATTTTAACTCAAATTGGCTGAAGTTAATTGTGGATCCTATAATGCATATTTCACAAAACTAAAGCAAGTCTTGCAGGAATCATGGCAGCTCCAGGGACATCTGGGATGGAACTGCACCCTGACACCCCAGGACGGTACATCATCTGCCCATCCTGTTTCTGGAATCTTTATTCTCACCTATTGAAGATGAGCTTTCTCCATTTGGAAGGCAAGAGGGTCAAAGTTCCACATTTTTATCCCCTTGTTCCTTCCACTCCAAATGGAAAAATCCCAGAGAAAGGCCACGTTTTGCCCAACACAGTTCTTTCCTCATCCTGGAACCATTTCCTTTGGTCAGAAGAATGGGAGACTGGCCTTCCAGAGAAGAATGGCTGAGTGACTAGAGCGGGGTATTACTCAAGTCGGGGAGGAAGGTTCATTCCTCTACTTGGAGGGGGTATCCTACATGAACAAAAACAAGAGATAGTCAACTCAGCAATGTTTTGTTATTTGAAATAAATCTTACCTCAATAGATATTTACTGCGTTTCCAGAGATTGACACTGAAGATTAGGAACGGCAAAAGTTTGAGACCCAATATCAAGGAGTTGGGATGACCCAAGTTCAGTTCATTTCAGCCACTCAGTCGTGTCCGACTCTTTGCGACCCCATGAATCGCAGCACACCAGGCCTCCCTGTCCATCACCAACTCCCGGACTTCACTCAGACTCATACCCACTGAGTCAGTGATGCCATCCAGCCATCTCATCCTCAGTCGTCCCCTTCTCCTCCTGTCCCCAATCCCTCCCAGCATCAGTCTTTTCCAATGAGTCATCTCTTCTCATGAGGTGACCAAAGTACTGGAGCTTCAGCTTTAGCATCATTCCTTCCAAAGAAACCCAGGGTTGATCTCCTTCAGAAGTACATGCTAATTTCAGCTATTCAGAGTTAGGTCCCAGCTCAAACATCAATTTTTTTTTAACCTCTAAAATGAGGCCTATCCCTTTGTTACTCTTACAGAGTCCCTTTCCTTAAGGTAACTTGCATTGATATGTCTCCTCTTTGGCTCTTTTCAATAAGCTGGTGTCCTCCCACTAAAGTGAAAGCCCTATGATAGGAGACAGGGCCACACTGGTTTAAGTTCCATTGTCTCTCCAGCACCGAGCACAGAGTACTTAGAATAAACACGCTGAGTGCTTAGTCATGTCCAACTCTTTTCGAACCCTTGGACTATAGCCCACTAGGCTCCTCTGTCCATAGAATTCTCTAGGCAAAAATACTGGAGTGGGTTGCCATTTCCTTCTCCAGGGGATCTTCCCAACCCAGGAATCTAACTTGCGTCTCCTGCATCTCCTGCACTGGCAGGTAGATTCTTTACCATTGTGCCACCTGGGAAGCCCACTTAGAATAAAGGACGGATAGAATTGCTGAAGATGTCAACACGAATAACCTGAGGAAGTGTGAAGAGAGAGCAGGGCTTCCCAGGTGGCATTTGTGGTAAAGATCCTACCTGCCAACGCAGGAGACATAGGAGACGTGGGTTTGATTTCTGGGTCAGGAAGGTCCCCTGGAGGACATGGCCACTTCAATATTCCTGCCCGGAGAATCCCACGGACAGAGAAGCCTGGTGAATTACAGCCCATAGGATCACAAACAGTCAAGACAGGACTGAAGGGACTTAGCATCCACACACAAAGAGAGAGCAAAGCTGAGAGCCGAGAACTGAGCTTGGGCAGAGCCTAAATTAAACTGAGTTAGAGGAACAAGAGATGCAGGGTGAGCCAGATAGAAATGAACTGGAGAAGGGGAAACTGGTTAACCAAGAATCACTCTATCCAAGATAAGATGAAGTTTTGTTGAAAATGGAGAGGTGGTAATGTTTGCTGCTGAGAATCAGGAAAGGATAAAAAAAATTTTTTTAAGTCACAGCCCCCCCAGATTTGTTCTAGAAGGAAAGATAAGCTCACTACCTCAATGTCTCTTTATCCAAATCGGGACTGGTCCCCTATGGATGAAAGAAAGCTCTCCCACTTAGAAAAAGCCTGAGAACTTGCAATTGAGCTCAGTCTAGGAATTTGATCTGTGTTGCTTGCAGTCTTTAAGAAAAATGAATAATTTCAAAGTTTCTGCTCGTTACTTGTTTTGCTAAAGGTCATCGGTTGGGATTCACTTTGGGTGAAAGAAAGGAGAAATTAGATCTCCGTGCAAAAGAAAAAAAAAAAAAACCCACAGAAATGCAAACTCATACCGGAATTGAGAAGCTGAGGCAGTGAGCAAGGAGACTGGGACTTCCTTTCTCTGTCTGCGCATTAAACCCCATGGGGAGCTTTTAAAGCATACCCATATCCAGACCCTAATTCATGTGAATCAGAATCTCAGCAGGCACAGAATAATCACTGGAATTTTTTATATGTCCCAGGTGACTCTAGTATGTAATCAAATTGCGTTAAACCTCAGTAAACTGTTTATGTTAGAGTGATGAGTTTGGGAACTTCAGCTTCTGCTGGCTGGGGCTAGAGATGGGGAGCTGGAACTCCAGAGACAGAGAATATAAGAAGGGGCCTTCAGCCTGACTGAGGAGGGGACCCTCAACATCGTGGTGACTGGCCTTGAGCTAAGGAGGTAGACAGCCTCCACGTTGGGTGTTCCCCCACCCGCTCTCAATCCCTGTCCCCCAGGAAAGGGCCAGCAGTAAAGTTTAGGCTCTGTCATATCTAACTTAGGACTGCTGTCATATTTAATTCTTTCGTCCTCTGTGATAATTTTTGCAGTAAACTTGTGCTAGCAGGGCCACGGGAAATGCAGAAAGGGGCTGTGTCTACCCTTGGGCGAGAGGGCAGATGGCAAGAGGCGTCCGCCAGAGCAGCCTGGTACAACCATCTCAAGGAAGGTGGCAAGCATCCCTCCTCAGTAATCTTCAGCTAGGTCTGGCAAGACATTTGTTTCTCATAATAAGGCAGGGCAAGGCAAAAGGTTTTATTTGAATATAGTTTTCTAAAACTAGTAGGAAAGAGCAATAAATTTGACTGGGGACAAAGAGGTCATGGACCTAGGAAAGAATTTTCGATTTGGCTTTAAGATCTGTGGGAACATCCAAACAATGGGCTTCAGAGGAATGGAGTCATGCTTGTAGGGTCTCACCCACAGAGTCCGTGTGTGCATGAACATTCTGGGATGGTGGTGAGGACAAAAAGCAACGAAGGTACAATTATTCAAGCAAGAGAGGCACCTTTTGATGCTCACTTAGTCCAGGAATTTGGCAATAAAAAGGAGAAAACTAGAATCAGCCAGAATTTACAGGATCAAATGAGAATGCTTGTATGTATTTGATTTCAAGACAGGATTGGGATATGCATGCTTAGATAGAAAGCAAGAGGCACCAGGAGGAACTGAAGATTTGGAGAGGAAGACCGTAGGTGGGATAAAAACAGGTGTTTTTTCAGGTGTGTAGTCTTAAAACTTCTGGTTGTGCCATTCCTATCAATATAATATTTTTGAAGGTTTATTCTGAATACAAGTATGTTTATTTACTTATGAATTTCTTATGTGGCATTATTATAGGTTATTAAAATTGTGCAAATGGGTATTTTAAAGTGATGACATAAAGGATTTTAAATGGTTTTAATTATTTATGGTACATAAATCTTTTGTTTTCAAAATGTTGCTTATATCCAAGACTAAGTATTATTAATACTAATAATATTTTTAGTTACAACAGAGTAATCAAATAAGCTTCACTATTTTTGAAAATCTTGATTTAACATTTTGTATTATGTAATCCAAAGGTCTGATTTTAATTCCAGCTTATTTTGATACTTGATTTTGTGTCTATCATAGCTGAAAAAGATATCACACAAAGATACATAGATCTACTGGAAGTGTATATTTGCTTTGATTATCAATTCATTATACTCATTTTTTTAAGACATATCACTCCCACCCATCAGTTTTGCAGGGTTTGTTGTTGAAATTGAGCTAAGAAATTTCTGTCTTCCCTGATGTCAATCATTTGTTCTTATAAACTAATTATAAGGCATTCTGTCTCTGTGTTTTTAACAAATGGATTCAAAACCCATTGAAACTCTTTGTTTAGGAAAAAAATTATTTTTTATTGGATAATAGCACACATGGTAAAATTCACTGATCTTAAACTCAATAGAGGATTATTAAGCAGTAGAAAACTCAGTTTCCAAGTTTTTCAAGTGTGCAGATATAGCTACTTTTACAGTAATAAACATAAATTGTTCAGAGCAACAGTAGGAAATAATTGTGGGAAACTCCTGATACAAGCTTCCAAAACTGAACCCTCTATACACAGCATAAATATATTTTTTTTTAAAAATGACTTTTTTCCCCTCAGCATTAAAAATCACCCTCATCAAGAAGGGACATATTTATTTGTTTCAAAAATATTTGCTAGGTAGCATCCTAGTGACATTTACTTGTCATCACAGAAAAGGTCAGTAGATTTCTAATATTCGGTTTTTCGTAAGAGAAAAATAAGTATTATCTTTTAGTTTGACGAAGATTTCACCTTGAGATAACTGCTTTGTATGTGGGATACCAGGTTAGTCTACTGTCCTGCATCACAAACAACCACAGGACCTCAGCGGTCAAAGGCATGAGCATTATCTCTTGCTCACGGGTCTGGGGAGACCCTGGTCCTGGTCATGGATGACTGAGCTTGGTTCTGAGCTGCTTCCTGTGTCTCACTCCAGAACCCAGACTGAGAGGCAGCAGCAGTTCAGAGCGTATTCTTCATGGCTATGGAAGTGAGCAGGGCTTGCATCCTAATCCTCTCCCTCTAACAACTTACTGGCTAAAAGGAGTCACACATTTAACCCAAAGTCAAGAGTGAAAAGAGTACTCTGTCCTCTAGGAGTCTATGTCAAGTCTGTTGTTTAGTTGCTTAGTCATGTCTGACTCTTTCGCAACCCCATGGACTGCAGCCCGTCAGGCTCCTCTGTCCATGGGATTCTCCAGGCAAGAATACTAGACTGGATTGTCGTTTCCTTCTCCAGGGGATCTTCCCGGACCCAGGGATCTAAACTGCATGTCCTGCATTGGCAGGCAGATTCTTTACCACTGGGCCACCAGGGAAGCCCTATGTCAAAACTATTGAAGTTTAAATTTTCCAACAAGAGAATGAAGAATTGAGATCAGTCATTCAGTTCACCACAGGTTCCCAAGATTTTTGTGGTCACTTCTCATCTCTCTAAAACATATTATACAAAACGCTACCGTAGGGAGTGCTATCTTTGTAATCTTTCCCTGGAATGTATTTATTCATTCCTATGCTTTGGCCTCATCAGTAGTTTGCACTACTAGTAGCTTTAATTAAAATATTTCTTTCTTGCCTTTTTAATGGAAAGAATTTCCAATTTTTCAAAACAGCTTTTTATTGAAGTGTAGATGATTTACAATGTTGTGTTAGTTTCAGCAAAGTGGTTTAGTTGTTGTTCAATTGCTAAGTCACGTGTGACTCTTGGCAACCACGTGGACTTGTAGCATGCCAGCCTCCTCTATCCTCCACTATTTATTTAGTTATTATAAATATTGAATATAGTTCTCTGTACTAGACAGTAAGTCCTTGTTGGCCATGTATTTTATATATGGTAGTGTGTATTGTTCATTCCAAACTTCTATTTTATCCCTCCCTCAAGGTATTTCCCATTGAACACACAGTTGAATTCTTCTACTGAATGTCTTTCCTTAGAGGTTCTCTCTCCCACACACAGCAGTAGTCAGTGCTTCCTCTGTTCTTTACCAGAGTAGAACCCCTAAAACTGTCGAGTGAAAGGCACGGGCAGGACTGTGCTCTCCTTTGACAGAGTGGAAAACCTTGCGTACTGCTTAACTTGTACTAATACTAATTTATTCAATCTGGAGGTAGTTTATATATATATATATATATATATATATCTTCCAACAATATTTTCTGAGAGATGAACATGTATTGTTTGTAACTCTATTGTTTTCAACATATTGTTTCAGCCATTTCACCACCATAGGAAGAACAAGTGATTCCATCGATGGTATATAGCTTGTTGGGTTTCAGTATAAAAGCACTGCATACAAACCTAAATATTTATCATTCAATTTTAAAAAAATGTCATAAAGTAATAGATTGATATAACATGATTTTAACTATTGCTGAAAAGTAGTAAGGGTCTTTTATGTTTTGTCTGTTTGATTTTTTAAAATGTGATTTGATGTACTATCAAAGGAGAATATCCACTATATCTGAAAATGATATGAAAACACTCCTCCCTTTTCCAGTTACATATCTCTGTGACACTGAATTTTTTTCATCAACCAAAAAAAAAAAAAAAAAAATAGCACCACAGATTGAATACCATAGCAGATTGAAGAATCCAGCTGCTTTTATTGTCAGACATCAAAGAACCGTGCAGAAATCTGAAACACTGCCTCTTTTCTCACCAATTTTTGCTTCTGAAAATACATTTCTTTTAAATAAAAATATGTAGGTTAGTATATAATGATTTGTTATTATTATCTTTAAAGAATGAATAAGCAGTCTTTTTATTGTGGTGACGTATGCATAGCAACAGAGAAGGCAGTGGCACCCCACTCCAGTACTCTTGCCTGGAAAATCCCATGGATGGAGGAGCCTGGAAGGCTGCAGTCCATGGGGTCGCTGAGGGTCAGACACAACTGAGCGACTTCACTTTCACTTCTCACTTTCATGCATTGGAGAAGGAAATGGCAACCCACTCAGTGTTCTTGCCTGGAGAATCCCAGGGACGGGGGAGCCTGGTGGGCTGCCGTCTGTGGGGTCGCACAGAGTCAGACACGACTGAAGCGACTTAGCAGCAGCAGCAGCAGCATGCCTAGCCATTTCTAAATGTACAATTTACTGATATTAATAAACATTCATATTTTTGTGCAACTATCACTACCACCAGTCTCCAGAACTCTTTCTGTCTTGTAAAACTGAAACTATATTCATTAATCAGTAACTGCCTATCCCTCCCGCAACAGTCCCTGGTAACCACCATTTTACTCTGTCTTTATGATTTTGACTGATCTAAAGTACTTCAAGAAGAAAAGCTATGACAAGCCTAGATAGCATATTAAGAAGCAGAGACATTATTTTGCCAACAAAGGTCCATCTAGTCAAAGCTATGGTTTTTCTAGTAGTCATGTATGGATGTGAGAGTTGGACTATAGAGAAAGCTAAACCCTGAAGAACTGATGCTTTTGAACTCATGTTGGAGAAGACTTTTGAGAGTCCCTTGGACTGCAAGGAGATCAAATCAGTCAATCCTGAAGGAAGTTAGTCCTGAATATTCATTGGAAGGACTGATGCTGAAGCTCTAATACTTTGGCCACCTGATGTGAAGAACTGGCTCATTGGAAAAGCCCCTGATTCTGGGAAAAATTGAAGGTGGAAGGAGAAGGGGACTATAGAGGATGAGATGGTTGGATGGCATCACCAACTTGATGGACATGAGTTTGAGCAAGCTCCGGGAGTTGGCGATGGAAACAGAGAGGCCTGGCGTGCCACAGTCCAAGATGTTGAAAGAGTTGGGCATGACTGAGCAACTGAACTGAACTGAAAGAACCTCATTTAAGTTGAGTCATACAGCATTCGCTTTTTTGTGTGCCTAGCTTATTTAACATAGCATAATGTCTTTGGAAGGAATGATGCTAAAGTTGAAACTCCAGTACTTTGGCCACCTCGTGCGAAGAGTTGACTCATTGGAAAAGACTCTGATGCTGGGAGGGATTGGGGGCAGGAGGAGAAGGGAACGACAGAGGATGAGATGGCTGGATGGCATCACCGACTCAATGGACGTGAGTCTGAGTGAGCTCTGGGAGTTGGTGATGGACAGGGAAGCCTGGTGTGCTGCGATTCATGGGGTTGCAAAGAGTCGGACACGACTGAGAGACTGAACTGAACTGAATTGAATGTCTTTAAGGTTCATCTATACAGTTGCATGGCTTCCCTGAAGTCTCAGTGGTAAAGAATCTGCCTGCCAAAACAGGAGATGCAAGTTCGATCCCTGGGTTGAGAAGAGCCCCTGGAGAAGAAAATGGCAACCCACTCCAGTATTCTTGCCTGAGAAATCCCATGGACAGAGGAATTTGGCAGGCTATAGTTCATGGGGTCGCAAAGAGTCAGATATGACTTAGAGACTAAACAACAGCAACAACATATGGTTGCCGATGTCAGAAATCCCTTCCTTTTTAAGGCTGAATAAGATCGAATTGCATGTATATACCACATACATTTATTATCTCATCTGTCAGTGGGTGCTTGGGTTGCTTCCATTGGTTAGCTATTGTTATCAATTCTGCCATGAACATGGATGTACAAATATCTCTTCAAGACCCTGCTTACAACCCAGAGGTAGAATTGCTGGATCACACAGTAGATCCCTCTTGAGTCGGCATCTTCCAGCAACGAGAGATATTTCAAGTCTTTCTCAGGATTTAAAAGCTCCCTTTTCTTTCTTTTTCAAGATTATATTATCTTTGTGACCTAAGCAAAATAACCTGTACAGTACAATTTAGAAGTTTCTTGAATTTTTTTGTCTTTGGCTAAAATCTGTACCTTTAAAAATGGGCTGTGACTTTGCTGTTTATGGCAGAATTTTGCTACAATCAGCTCTGGCAAAGTCAAAAAAACCATTTAAAAATTAGTCATTTTCCCTTCCTGGGCTTAATAGACACCTATTTATGCAAAGATGGAGAATGAATCTTTGTATTTTCAGAAAATAGGGACAATTATGAGACTGTCATAATGGCCCCACAGTGGCCCCAGACAGCACAGTGGCTAACAGAATTTCATGCCATTCAGGAAATAAGGAAGCAACATGAGCAAGGTAAAGAGCAAATTATGGATGAATTTCTTTTCCTAACAAAGTGTCTGAAGAATTAGACAAGGAACATTAAGCTCCATAAGAAGAATGAAGAATAATTTGACCGGTTGGCATAATAGACTGAAAATTATTGGGAAATGAGGAAGGTTTAACTTTGGCCCATCCAGCATCCTCCTTTTATTGATGACCATCTCTAATATTTTTCCAGCACTTTGCAATTTACATAGAGCTTTTCTTACTGGTGGCACCCTCCTCCTCATGTTTCCCCATGGTCCCCTGGGTGCTCTCCAGGGCTGAACTCAGAAATGCAATTGCTCGACTCATCCCCAGTAAGCAGCTTCAAATCCTTTATGAAACAAGACAGGGTTATATTGAGAAAAAATTCATTCAAACAAAGGTAAAAATGACTAATAATGTTTAATATGTGACCTTTGCAGAAGCATTTGTATTTTAACCTGAAGATAAGGTCTTAAGTTAAACAGATGAATCTGTAATTCTATAGGTCAGGCAGCAAAGAGATTTTCTGGAGGAGGGAGGATTTAAAGTTTCCGTTTTGGTATCTCTAAAATGAAACTGTTTAGGAAGCCATTTTGCCCTCTGGCAAAGTATTTCTCTCTACAGGTCTGCAACACTGATGGTGTACATTTCATTTTGGCATCCAAAATACAGACTAAGAATTTTAGAGATTGTGAGGTCTTAGAGCTATTTTGAACAAGCCACTTATTTTGTAGATAAGAAATTGAGAGCAAGAAAGTCCAAATCTGATTAGAGCCGTAAGATCCAAGTGCTTTAAAAATCAAGGAAGTTGTTAATGTAAAGACTAAATGTCAAATCGACCAATAAAATCTCTGGAAATGTATTGTCGTTTAGACACATGCCAGGTGTTCTGTGTTTGGTTCTTGTGGTGGTAATAGTTCCATAAAGCCAACTGAACGACCTCTAAGCAGTGGATGTCCTGAATCTGGTTCTATCAATGTGTTATTACTTTCTGTCTCTAGAGTAATCATTATTACTTACATTGATCTTTTACTATTCTCTATATACTTATGAAATTTAATTTATAGAAGGATTCTAGAAAAGTCAACAGATTCTCTTTAATACCAAGTTCTTTTATCACATTAACAAAGGTGCCCCTCCTTAAACTATAGTGCTGTTTGAACTGCTGCACTCCTTGCTAGCTTTATCCCATCATTAGATTCGTGATGAAAGAGCTTCAAAGATCATATTATTTAGATATCATGTGGCTAAACAGATGAGAAACTGAGACCCAAAGAGCCACACATCTAATTTATGAAAGAACCAGGACCAAGAGCCTGGATGCCCCATATCTGAGTCCTGGTCTCTGTCTGCTGCACCACGTGGCACCATTTTACAAGCCCAGAGGCATCTGGTGGCTCCAGAAAGACATTTATCCCGTATTCTTCAAACCTAGAGACTGTTGACTGGCATGATTTCTTTGGAGTAGACCCAATTCTGGAAGAGGAGAGGAGACTAAGTTATTCTTTTCCCAGGCTTTATGAACTGACTGGGAATGTTCTCAGATGATTTGTTTGTCTCTAAGTGATTTTTTCCCCCTTCAGCTCCTTTTTGTTTTGTTTGGCCTAACAAGGAAGGAAAGCACTTAACTGAGTGATTAAGCCAGTAACATCTAAATTGGCTGTTTTATATTTTCCTCATTCCATATTTCCATTTGTGTTTAAAAATCAGAAGCTCATCTTAAAGAGCAAAGGTTACATTCAAGATTAATGTCAAAGAAATCTTAACAAAATAGACTGAACTACCCAGATTCTGGTCCTTGGAAGAGCTGTTCTTTCCGAGAAAAGCCTGAGGCCTCGTGCTGGTTGCAGAAGTCTATAGATTTGCTGTGAAAATTGAGAATTTACTGTTCAAAGATTTCCTTGGCTACACTGGATTGTCTGGAGAAAAATTGGGAAAAAAACAAACAAAAAACTCCCAAAAATCAATTGCCTAGGTATTTTGGCTACATAATGACAAACATATATTAAATAGCTTTTCTTGAAGTTTTTCATATGACTGCCTGAACTTTTTATCATCCAGATTCACAGTCATGCACACTGTTGATTTCAAAACTACATTACCATTAAGGAACAATTTGCTTCTACCTGGCATAGAGTTGGAAATTTAAAGCACAGATTTTGGTGATTACTAGCTTAATGAATGAACATAGCTGAATATGAAACACCCCAACTCTTAGAATCAAAAACTAGTTGAAAGAAAAATATGTCACAGAAGAGAAAGAATTAAAGCAATCCAGCTGCAACTTATCATCAGAGCCAGCATATTGTTGGCATAACGAGATGTATTTTAAACCAAACGTAATCATTTGAAGTTTTGGTATAATGGCAGGGTCTCTGGAATGCTAAGCCCTGAGTTCTACTGATTACTAACAGGAAGGAACATCCATACATAACATGCAGGTCAAGGATTCACACTCATCTGTCGGAGAGTTCAGTGAAGAAATCCCTGGTGCCTAGAAAACAGGAGAGGAAAAAAAACACAAAAACAATAAATTGTGCTCCATGAGGCAGGTCTGTTCTGACTCACTTCTATTCATCAGGTGTCAGGTGAATAGCTACCAAACTTCTAAGCTCTAGCAGCTTCAGCTTTGTTTCTTTTGTTTTTCCATTTGTTCATCCGAGCTTAATACCTTTACGTTTGTGTTAATTATTTAGTTGATGAACACAATTTGATATCAATGACTAAGTAACATGGGTCAGGCGTGAATGACACTGCCTCCGAGATGCCTTCTGTGACCACCTAACATACATATCAGACACCTCTACCCATCACAAGGTTTTATTTCATTCAAAACAGCCAGGTTTATCTAAAATTTTCTTTGAAATTTTTGGTTACGTGTGTACAGTCCATTTTCTCCAGTGAAGAGGACTGTAAGATCAGGGTCCTGGATGGTCCAGGTCATTGCTGAGAATCTAGTATCTAGCACCAAACATGGCACATGAAAGACACCCAGTAAATAAATGCTGTTAAATAAATATCTGGAAGCCTAGGGTGCATGACCTTGATTACCTCTTTCCTTTGGAATGAAAACTAAGTTTCAAGATGCCGTGTAAGGGAGAAAATCCTCTAAGACAAAGTGAGAGATTGGAAAAAAGTTAGCAATACCTAGAAACAAGACTGAATAAAAGAAGCAGAGCCAGATTATCTGAAAAATTAATAAAATTCATTGGTTATTAATTATTATTAAATGGTTAGGAAATAATTTATTTAAGTGATTTTATGGGTAAAAATGTAAAAGATAATAAAAAGGTTAAAAACTAGAAGTTAATTTGGCAAAAAAAAAAAAAAGACAAGATATTGGGTGGAAGGTTTGAACTGTAGGCTTGGCATGCTCCCTCTAGCGATCTTTGGGAATTTGAATCCTAAATGGACCAGAAGGAAAGAGGATCTGGATCTTCCTGACACCATCAGTAAGAGCCCAGACATTGGAAGCAGCCTAGATTCAAATCCTGAAAAGTGTAGATAATTCTGAGATGAGGCTTGAACGAGATAAACCTGTATAGGTCTTAGCACTATACCTGCTTCTTAGTGAATGTTCAAAACTGTCAGTTCTTATGGTTTCTTTTAAAGTCAGTAAATAGGGTGTGGTGAGCAGAGCTGCTGGACCTCCCTGCCTGCATTGCATCAGCCACCAGGTTGCTCCTGAAGTTGAAGGAGTAGAGATTTGTCCAGAATATCAGCATCCTCTTCCAAGCAACATTTTGTATTGGGTACTTGAGTTTCCCAAGAACTTGATATCTGGAATGGAGAAGACAAATTCATAAGAAAGGCTCCACTTACTCAGCACTACACAGACACCTGTAACTCATCCTGAAAGGCTCCCCTACATCCCTTGCTGTATTTTCTCCATAATCTCTCCCCTCTCGTGTTACAGCACTTAGCACCGGCGGCTGTGTTTATAATCTTTTCTCCTAGGGCAAATCCCTCCAGAACAGAAGTGTGTCTTACTCATTGTTATGGACTGAATTATGTCCCCCTGTCCCCAAATTCACATTGAAGCCCTAATTCCCTGTGTGATGCATTTGGAGATTGAACTTCAGATAGGTAATTAAGGTTAAATGAGCTCAGAAGAGTGAGGCCCTAATCTAATAGGACTGGTTTCCTTATAAGAAAAAGAGTCCCCAAGGATGGACATGTACACAGATGAAAGGCCATTTGAGGACACAGCAAGAAGCAGCTACCTAGAGCCAAAGAGAGAGGTCTCAGGAGAAATCCAACCTGCCACCTTGATCTTCAACTTTCCACCCCCAGAACTGTGAGAAACGGGTTCCTGTTGCTTAAGCCATCCAGTCTGGTCTTTTGTACGGCAACCTTGGCCGACTAATCCCTCTGTCTAGGATGGAAATTGAAGACTGGCATCAGCATCTCTTCCAGTGTCCCTCCCGTGTGTCTCCTGTGCCACAGGAGACGAGAGCTCAGTGTTCTCTCCCAGTCTTGAATGTCAATGTTGCCTCAACCTGCTGCCCCTTATGGGGTATGCAGAAGGTGGAGGTGAGGCAGGGGCCACCCTTCAGCTGTTGTGAGTGTTGCTAGGACAAGCACAGTCGTGGAGACGCGGAGTTGGTCTGCCACATTCTAGGATCCAGAACCTAGTTCTGAGAGCGTTGGGAGACAGCTGTTGCAGTGGTCGAGGCAGCTATCTTGATGGCTAGACAGTGGCTGAGGCAAGGTGTCCTCACACTCAGCAGTTCCTGAAGGGGGTCCGATTCTCCCTCCCCAATTGTATCTGTGGGTCCCCTTGACGGTATTGTTCTTGGGAGTTGTTTCTGGAGCCCTGGTCTAGAACTTGCTCCTTAAGGCTTTCCTATTTCATAAGTATTTTGCTGTCTGGATAAAATCTCTTTTTCCTTAAGAAAGCTAAAGTGGTTTCTGTTCTTTGAGACTGAATCCAGGCTGACGCATACTTCTCTGTGTCTTTGACCTTGGACACAATACCTGGCACATGTGAAAGACGAACAAGTGTTATCTAAACTAGTGTTTATTAGTCTTTGATGTGTATCATTGTCACCCGAAAGGCTAAGAAAGAACACGAAGGTCCAGGCTTACTGAGGTAGAATAGGGACTTCATCTTTGTATTTGTGTGAAATTCCTTGGGAGATTCTAATACTCACCAAAGTCTGAAAATCTCTGGTTGAAACATTGTGGCCTCCCAGGGACCAGGGCATACATCTAAGCATTTGATATTCAGTGACTCAAATTCTTATAAAAACTTTATGAAATGGGAAGTAGTGTTATCCCTATTTTCCAGATGTGAAAACTGAGGCATATAGAGCTTTAGGAAAGTACCCAAAGTTACACAGCAAGTCAATATCAATCATAGTATCTAACCCCAAGAACCAAGGAGCTTAGACCATGAACCCCAAGCTTATGACTACTATCTTCTTCTGCCCAGAAGATCTCTATGCAGAGTCTAAAGATAAATCTCATTTACATTTAAATCAGATTCCTCCACATAATTTTAAAAAAACTTAACAATGTCTCAGTCCCTCTGATCAGGTCCTTCAGTTGCTAAAGGAAAATACTGAGCTAACAAAAAACCTTTCCCACAGTCTCTTGGGTAAATGCCAACAGGTTTGAAAGTCTAATAAAACCTATTTGAATCAAGGAATAGCTTGAAGGAATAATTGTTCTCAGATACAAAACTAATACTTCTCTGAATTTTATTATTATCTTGGAATTGAAGAATAACAAAACTGACCCTTAGGTCCATCCATTAGAGAAAACATTTACACATTTTCAAGAAGAATAGATCAATAGAGTATTGTTTAGCTGCAGGCCTCACACTCCATTTTCCTTACTAGTCATGTTCCTTACATTCTTAAGATTGCATCTCTAAGATTTAATAAAATCATATTATTTTTCTAACGCCTAGAAATTAATAACGTAGAGAATGATTTTCACAGATGTGCAGAAGAACTTCTTGCAGAGATATGCAGAAGTGTACAACGAATAAGGGGAAATATTCTCCCCTCACATACTTCATAACCTGTTTCATCAGTAGAAGCGCTCATATTTAAATTTTATCGTTATTAAAAGGGAGGACTTCTGAAAACTTTTGGAGATTTCATTCCTATCACTGGTTGGGCTTGTAAGACAAAAGTGGGACCTCAACATTTTTGAGGCAAAAATTACCCTCATTCTTCCCAGAGAGGAAATGTGAGGCTACATGAGCTGGGTTTGTATCCCACCTCTGTTATTATGGACTTTACTGTGACTTTTGACAAGTAACCTAAGTTTCAAGTTTTAGTTTTTGTAAAACTTAGGGAAATGTTTTGTGAGACTTTATGAGGTGTTACAAGGGTTAAGTGAGATAATACTAGTTTTTTTCTATCCATGTTAAGTTTATGCAGATCTGAAGCAAAAGAAGGAAGGAAGGGCAAGAGAGGAGGGAGGAAAGAAAAAGAAAATGGAAGGATAATGGCACAACAAACTACACACACCAAAAGAAGAACTGTGGGATCAAGGGAATGCATGAGATAAATTGTCAGAAAACTTGGGTGTAAATTTGGAGCTCTATCTCCGTCTCCGTCTGTGACTTGAAGCAGTTTTCTTAATTTTACTCTTGGAAAGAGCAAAATTTCACCCTTGAGGAAGTGAAATGTTTGACTTCTCAAGTTTGTTTTAATTCAGACAATCCAGGCTGCAGAAATATAAAAAAAAGTAATTCTTAAAATTTATTTGAAAATTTTCACCTTTACTCACATCCTGAGAACCTTAAAATGTGCTTTTTAACCATCCACATTTCCTGTCTTTATTTGTATTGTCAAGTGAAGCAGTTCCAGCGGATGAGTCAGTTGATAAGAAAGTATTTCTTTTTCTGGAATAATGTGTCAGGGATGCTGTTTTAAAGTGTTTCCAGTATATTTTGACATTAAGTAACATCACACACAAATGTGCATGGGCCAACTAAAATACTAGTGTTAAACCACAGCCACTATTCCCTTCCCCTTAGGGACTCCAGTTTGATTTTATTACTTTCCTTTCTTTTAACAAAAGTGCTATATTACATACATTTTCATGTTTAGTTCCATGAATTAAATTTTATTCTGTTTTGGAAATCTGTAGAGACTCTCACAGCTTACTTGGGACCCAACACAATGGACCACTGAACCCAGATGCCCCGGCCTGAAAGGACTGTGGCCCCAGATCAAGAGGTCAGTCCCCCAAAGTGGGATCCAACTCATTAGGGACACACCAAGAACAGAAAAAGCATGAAGTAGGGTAAAGCACCAAAGAGTCCCACAAAAGAGAAAATCAGAATGGATGTTCTATAGGGAGANCCGGCCTGAAAGGACTGTGGCCCCAGATCAAGAGGTCAGTCCCCCAAAGTGGGATCCAACTCATTAGGGACACACCAAGAACAGAAAAAGCATGAAGTAGGGTAAAGCACCAAAGAGTCCCACAAAAGAGAAAATCAGAATGGATGTTCTATAGGGAGACTCATGAAGTTAGGGAGATAATGAGGGGTCAAAACAGAATGGGACTTGGTGGAGGCAAGTGTGTACAAAAAGTACTGTTAAAGACCTGTGCTAAGGACATGGACATGTCTTGTATTGGTTAATTTTATGTGTCACCCTGGCTAGACATGTTGTTCATTTCTTTGGGCCAACACTAATCTGGAAATTGCTGTGAATGTCTCTGGGTATGATTAGCACCTAAAGTCTCTTAGCTTTAAGTANATCGCCAGAGCAGGCAGAGAAGATCGTGAGGAGAAATTTTCTTATGCACAGCTAAGTCATATCCTAACAATTCTCAGGAGTAACAGGAAGAGACTTCTAAGAGGAGCCCGAGGTCTTGTGCTAGCACGTGGGGCTAACTACCCAGTGACAGGTAGACAATACCACTACGAGCTCATTTGCTCCCAAAGACAGTGAGATCTGTTGACATTCATGATCCACACAACACACATCATAATTTTTATTGAAGTAAATTCCTGACAACATACAATTCAAACCATTCTGCAGACACAGTATGCTAAAAGCAGTGTGTGTGTGCGCCCAGCCTCTCAGTCATGTCTGCCTCTCTGCGACCCCATGCACTGTAGCCCTCCANAGATCTGTTGACATTCATGATCCACACAACACACATCATAATTTTTATTGAAGTAAATTCCTGACAACATACAATTCAAACCATTCTGCAGACACAGTATGCTAAAAGCAGTGTGTGTGTGCGCCCAGCCTCTCAGTCATGTCTGCCTCTCTGCGACCCCATGCACTGTAGCCCTCCAGGCTCCTCTGTCCATGGAATTCTCCAGGCAAGAATATTGGAGTGGGTTGACATTCCCTTCTCCAGGGGATCTTCCTGACCCAGGGATTAAACCCAGGTCTCCTGCATTGCAGGCAGATTCTTTACTATCTGAGCTACCTGGGAAGCCCAGTGTCTCCTTCAAAAATAATAGCTGAAAATAATTTTCATTGCAAATTGTAGAGTTTATGCAAGCCATCCTCATGTGAATAAAATAAGGACATGTTCTGGTATACCCTAAAGAGTGCCTTAATTTTGCGTTAGGCTGGCAGGATGTTTTGATGTGATTCACATCCTTGTCTCTGTGAGGCCACCGGTCAGTGATTCCCAAATGCATCCCCTCACCCACAGTGAGACCTGACATGACACTGCATGTAAACCAGATCAAAGTAGAGCAGCTCTGAGGAAGACAGTCATGACTGGCACAGGGCCTTACACCTGCTGGCCCAGAGCACCTCTGTTCTGAATTCCAGGCAATTTTGAGGAGACTTCACTCTGCATCTATTCTCCCGTTGTCTCTGTTTGTGCAGTTTTAATTATTCAGATGATTTGGACCTCTTTGGCTATTCATCTGTTAGTCTGGGTCATGGTTCACTCAAAAATGTCAGAAATAGTGTATTTTCCCAATCCTCGACCCTGTTAGGTAAAGTAAGAATTTCCAAGGCAAAGTTCTCCCTTGAGGGACAGAGAAAGGAAGCAGTACCTTCTGTTTCTTATGAGACAATTACTTTAAAGCAATAAAATTTCCAGATACACAGGTGAAAGTGGTCTGCCTACCATTTTAGCCCTTTGTGTACTCGGCTCACCATCCCTTTGGGACTGAGAATTCCTTGAGAGAAGGGACCATTGCTTACTCATATTTGTATTCCTTGCCATTCCTAGCACAGAGAGGTGTTCTGAAAAGTGTGGCTAAATTGAATTGAGAAAAGAACAGAGGGCACGCTAGGATTGAATTACATTCCAGACACATCTGCTTCTGTGGATGTGAGAAACACTTTTTTAACGTTAAGATTAAATTTTATTTTTGCTTGAGCATGCCATCAAAATGAAATTTGAACTTTTTAATTGCTGCTTTAAGACTGAAAATTATTTTCTCCTTAAAAGAAAAACATTTAAAGCCTCTATGTGTGCAACGAGTTGTGCTGGGTACTTTCATATGTCTTGCTGCCTTTCTTCAGGTACTTTCTATTCCCTTGTCAATTGAACAGGGGACTGTTTTGTCAAATTATCCAATTTTAATATTTAATTTATTATTATTTACTGATATTTTAATACTAGCCACACTATCCCTTCAGGGTCTTTTATCCTCTTGTGACAGAAGAGAAAGTGGAAACTCTGATGATGGAGGACTTAAGGAGCTCCAAGGAAGCAGAGCAGAAGGGGAACCCAGACTTTTCTGACTCAAGGCACCGTGCTTATTCTTCAGCTCCACAGATTCATTTCTTTCCCTTCTATACCTTATGACCCTTCTTAACCTAAGCATCCCTGTCTCTTCAGTTGTTAATCACGTCATCCTTTTCAATCTCAAAAACACTGTCTCCACGGTTTTTTGTTGTTGTTCATAGTGACATTCATGCAGAGATTCTTGAGTGGGTGGGATGTTGGGATAAACTGTAGAGAGTTGAGGAGATGCGCTCATATACAAGTGTGAGAAATTCTGCGTTGTGGGAGAAGGTTTTGTAGAGAAGCCACATGTTTTGTAGAGTATGTAAATTGCCTTAAGCACCAGGTTTGATCCCTGTGTTGAGAAGATCCCATAGAGGTGGGCATGGCAACCCACTCCATGATTCTTTCTCAGAGAATCCCCATGGACAGAGAAGCCTGGCAGGCTACAGTCCATGGGGTCGCAAAGAATCAGACATGACTGAACACACTTTCCCCCTTGCCTGCCTTACTCCAAAGAAACAAATCTGACCAAAGGGGTTATCTGGGACCTGTATTTATCANAGAGGTGGGCATGGCAACCCACTCCATGATTCTTTCTCAGAGAATCCCCATGGACAGAGAAGCCTGGCAGGCTACAGTCCATGGGGTCGCAAAGAATCAGACATGACTGAACACACTTTCCCCCTTGCCTGCCTTACTCCAAAGAAACAAATCTGACCAAAGGGGTTATCTGGGACCTGTATTTATCATCATAATATTCTGAAGGCCAGGGTACTGCCCATAGATGCCAGAAGTCTGGTCCCTTTGAATTTCTATTGTTTACCTTTCTTCTGCTGCTGCTGCTAAGTCACTTCAGTCGTGTCCGACTCTGTGCGACCCCATAGACGGCAGCCCACCAGGCTCTCCCATACCTGGGATTCTCCAGGCAAGAACAATGGAGTGGGTTGCCAGTTCCCTCTCCAATTCATGAAAGTGAAAAGTGAAAATGAAGTCGCTCAGTCGTGTCCGACTCTTAGTGACCCCATGGACTGCAGCCTACCAGGCTTCTCCGTCCATGGGAACTTCCAGGCAAGAGTACTGGAGTGGAGTGCCATAGCCTTTTCCTTACCTGTTCTAGTCTTTTGCTATGTAGAATACAGGCCTTGGGCCACCAGGGTCACCATCTCTTGGAAACTTGCTAACAGTGCGATTAGCAGGTGCTACCAGAGGCCTATTGAATCAGAAGATCTGCTGTGCCTAAGCACATTAGAGTTTAATGCAGTTATACTAGTGTAGCTTTTGCCAGCAGTCTTGGTCTCTTTTCTTGGAATCCTACATTTTCTCAGCTTAAAATATATGCATGCACACATTTGAGTTTAATTCTTGATTATGTTGGTGAGATTATTCTAATACATGTATTATTCCATAGGCCTTTCAAAATTAGCTGCCTTTTGGAATGTCATTCAATTAATTAGATACTTCTAGTTCTCTTTAAAATATTTGCTATGTTACATTGATGGCAAGAACCATGTTTTATTTACCTTTGTGCCTACACGATTTCTTGTATGTAAAAGCTCAGTAAGTTGAAATCTGAATGAATTTTGAATTTTGATTGAATGGGTGAGTGCATGGAAGAAGAGGAAATCTATTTAGATGGCACATTCCTTAAGACTCGGACAATGTCTTAGCTACCACTGAATTGCCAATGCTTCAGAGAAAACCTATCAACAAAATGCTTATTATTGTAGCTGTTAGGTGAGAAGACGTTGTATATTTATTCCTGGCATAAGACCCCAGAGAACAGGAAAGGAAATAAAGTGGAGCGCTAAGTACAGTGCTAGGCACCCTCACGATTGTTATCTCAGCTAATCATCACAGCATCTTGTCAGCTGGGTATTTTGCTGAGGCTGAAAGCGAGTTCTTAACTTTAAGCACCTCGCCCAAGATCACACAGCCAGGGTCAGAGCCTCGTAAGTTTTCGAATTCATTTGCCATCTCATTGTGTGCACTGCCCTGTTTTCTGTAGAGATTGGAAAATGGAAAAGGAATGATCCTTCATAATAAAACACAAAAATACACAACTTTCTGATTTCCCCTGATGCATCAGAGGCTCTGTAGATCTGGAGGAAAGAGACCCTATTCCTGCCTTTCCACCACGGACTAAGCGGGAACAATGGAATTGAAAAGCTACTCTCCCCTCCCCCCACCCCGCAGATCGCTTTCTGCCAGCGGAACGCAGGTGCTGGGCCTTCAGGCTTGAGGGGGGACCAGAGAGGAACGGACTCACGGCCTGGCAGTTGCCTAGTAACGCCCGCTGGAGGCGTCTCAGCGTAATAAGGTCCCCGAGAAGTGTCACTGGTCTAGAGTGGGACCCCGAACGTGGCCAGTGCTCTCCGCGCTAGCGGCCCCCGCTACTTGGCGGGGTAGGACAGGGGAAATGTTGCAGGAGGAGTCGGATCTGTCTCTCATTATTGCCCAGATAGTCCAAAAGCTCAAAGGCTCCAATTTGTACGCTCAGTTGGAACGGCAGGCCTGGGTAAGTGAGGATGTGGGAAGGGGTGGAGACCCGGCCGATGCCCCGGCTCCTTCTGCCTCTCCGGCAGACCTAAACCCGAGCCCGCCTCGGCCCTTTTCATCTCCGCTCCTGGGCACGGAAAATCCTCCCTGCCCCTTGTAAGCTCCACTTGCTCAGTCTCCGGCGTCGGGTAATAGATTTATTTTTAAAGTAGGGTGGGGCACATCATGCCTTTCTTTTAGGCCAGAGAACCGCTGAGGTTCACAGTTTAGAGCTTTACAGAATCTAATCTAAGCTGTTGAAATCGTTGGACGTAGGTCGAAGTATACCTTCCTTCGCTTTTTCCATCCTGCAGGTGTGTTTGAGCCCCCAGGTTCCTTTTGACTTTGGCTTCTATGACCTTGCTGTCTACCCTCCGTGCAATGATTCCCCCTCTAACGGCCCACTAGGCATTCCATATTTTCTAATGTGCTAGGTTCTTTGGATGTAGAGATTGATCAGGAGACCTTTGCCTTTTTTTGTGAATGTGACAAATGGAATCATACAGTATGTGAATTTTTGTGCTTTGTCATTTTGCATAAGTTGAGATTCATTCATGTAGTTGCTATTTCAGTAGTTATGTTTCTTTTTATTGTTGAGTAATAAGTATTTCATTGTTTGAATGTACTACGATTTGTTTATCCATTCCTTGGTTGCTGGGCACTTTCAGTTACAGAGTTGTTTTGTTTCCATTTATAAACATAAGTAAAGTTGATATATGCTTTCTGTTTCCCTTTAAAAAGTTTCTTCTATCTTGAATAAATACTCTGGAGTGGAACTGCTGAGTTGTATGATAAGCGTATGTGTATAAGAATCTACCAAACTTTTCCAAAGTGGCTGTATTATTTTGCATTTCCACAACCATTATGAGGATGGCTCTGCATCCTTGCTAGTGCTTGGTGTTAGTTTTTAATTAATTAATTTTTATTTGTAATTATACTCCTCTAAATCTTTCTCTTTTTTTTTTGGCCAGGAAAATCTGACTTTTTATTTCTTAAATACTGTAAAGGAAGAAGAGGAGGGGGGAAATGGTCCCCTGTTGATGGAGGGCCATGGAGCTAGGGATTGTCAGCAAAGGCCCTGTGGGCATTTGGGAAGCGCTGGGGGCTTAGTTGGAGTCTTCCTGAAGTCACTTTTGTATGTCAGCCGGAGCTTGTGTCTCTTGGCGGGCGTACCACTGAGTGCCTTAAAAAAAATGGTGTTTGTTAAAATCTTTTGCCTTAAAAAAATGGTGTTTGTTCTCATACTGGTGAATTGTATGGGTTCTTTATGCATGACATAAGTCCCTTATTGGGCTTCCCTAGTGGCTTAGTGGTAAAGAATCTACCTGCTAAGGCAGGAGATGTGGGTTCAATTCCTGGGCCAGGAAGATCCCCTGGAGGAGGAAATACTCGCTCCAGTATTTTTGCCTGGGAAATCCCATGGACAGAAGAGCCTGGTGGTCTACAGTCCATGAGGTGGCGAGAGAGTTGGATACAACTTAGTGACTAAACAATATATGATTTGTGGTACACATTCTATTAAANATTCTTTATGCATGACATAAGTCCCTTATTGGGCTTCCCTAGTGGCTTAGCAGTAAAGAATCTACCTGCTAAGGCAGGAGATGTGGGTTCAGTTCCTGGGCCAGGAAGATCCCCTGGAGGAGGAAATACTCGCTCCAGTATTTTTGTCTGGGAAATCCCATGGACAGAAGAGCCTGGTGGTCTACAGTCCACGAGGTGGCGAGAGAGTTGGATACAACTTAGTGACTAAACAATATATGATTTGTGGTACACATTCTATTAAAAATTTCCCCAAGTATTTCATGTTTTTTAGTACTATTAAAATTTTGATTTTTTTCTTATTTCAGTTTCCAATTATTTGTTCTTTTTTCATTTGTTCTTAGTATACAGAAATATAATTGATCTTTGTATATTTACCATGTGTCCTGAGGCCTTACTAAACCTATGTATTTGTTACAATACCTTTTTTGGTGGATGACTTAGGTTTTTCCAAGTCAGGTGTCATTTGTGAATAAGTATGTTTTACGTCTTCCTTTCCAATCAGTGTGCCTTTTAATTCTTTTTCTTGCCTTGTTACACTGGCTAGTAATTCCAGTGGGATGTTGCCTAGATGCTTTTTGTTAAGTTGAAGAAGCACTCTTCTATTCCTTGTTTTCTGAGAGTTTTACTAATTGATGTTGAGTTTTTTCCCTCAGATTCCATAGTTTATAGTTTACTATTGTTGTGGACTCTATGTATTTTAACAAATAAATAATGACATGTATNGTAATTCCAGTGGGATGTTGCCTAGATGCTTTTTGTTAAGTTGAAGAAGCACTCTTCTATTCCTTGTTTTCTGAGAGTTTTACTAATTGATGTTGAGTTTTTTTCCTCAGATTCCATGGTTTATAGTTTACTATTGTTGTGGACTCTATGTATTTTAACAAATAAATAATGACATGTATCTAACATTGTACAGCATGGTTTTTGATATCATAAAAATACTGTGCTTCTCTTGCTCATCCCTTCCTCCCACTGAACCTCAAGCAGCCACTTATCTTTTTACTGTCTCCATAGTTTTGCTTTTTTCAGGATGTCATATATGTAGTTGAAGCCATACAATATGTAGCCTTTTCAGATGGGCTTCTTTCACTTAGTAATATGTATGTGAGTTTCCACCATCTGTTTATAGCTTGATAGCTTATTTCTTTTTAGTGCTGAGAAATATTCCATTCCACTGTTTCCCCATCTATTTCTCATGAAGTGATGGGACCAGGTACCATGATCTTAGTTTTCTGAATGTTGAGCTTTGAGCCAACTTTTTCACTCTCCTCTTTCACTTTCATCAAAAGGCTTTTTAGTTCCTCTTCACTTTCTGNACTGAGTATTCCATTGCCTGGATGTATGACCGCTTGTCCATTCACTGAAAGATACTGGCTGCTTTCAACTTTTGGCAATTATGAATAAAGCTGCTGCAAACATTCATGTGCAGGTTTTCGGATGGAGACATTTCCAGCTCATTTGGGTAAATACCAAGGATTGTAATTGCTGGATTATATGTAAGAATAGTTTATAAGAAACAGCCAATCTGTCATCCAATGCTTTGCTTTTTTATTTTTTAAATTAATTTTTAATTTTTATTGGAGTACAGTTGCTTTCGGCAGCTGAAGTTTGTCTTGTGGCACATAATGGGTGAGAGATTCCTCCCTCTCACTAGTGCTGACTTTCCTCTGCTCTGTACTGGTATAAGATTTGGGGCCTGTGAGAGTTTTCTTATGTTTCCATGAGGAAGGTAGTTTTTCATCAGTCATAATCCCCAAAGGCTTCCCCTGTGCCTAAGTGGTAAAGAACCCGCCTGCTGGTCAGGAAACATAAGAGACATGGGTTTGATCCATGCATCAAGAAGATCCCCTGGAGCAGGGTATGGCAACCCACTCCAGTTTTCTTGCCGGGTAAATCCCATGAATGGAGGAGCCTGGCAGGCTACNAAGGCTTCCCCTGTGCCTAAGTGGTAAAGAACCCGCCTGCTGGTCAGGAAACATAAGAGACATGGGTTTGATCCATGCATCAAGAAGATCCCCTGGAGCAGGGTATGGCAACCCACTCCAGTTTTCTTGCCGGGTAAATCCCATGAATGGAGGAGCCTGGCAGGCTACAGTCCATGGAGTCACAAAGAGCCAGACATGACTGAGTATACTCTCATACACCCAGAACCTTTGCCTTTTCCAGAGGTTTAAGGCCTCTTCCTTAAATGAGAGGGGATTTTGGGCAATGTGGCATGGTTGTAGGCTGTTTTTGTAGTGGTGGCCTATCCTTTCTTGCACACCTGTGCCACAGAAAAGGACCCTTTGCAGTTCCCTGCTCTACCCTCAGCCCTGATAGAGACGTTTGGAAAAGAGCATGCAAGTGTGAATTCCCCTGTGTTTTGAGCTCCCAGTGTTTCTGGAACATACTAGCCCACATCTCATCTATAACAGTTCATTTTAGCTGAATTTTTCATTCTTGCTTGTACGGTAGCCTCCTTTTCCTCCTGTGCTTTGTCAAATATTAAATAGTTTGTAGTTCCATCTGTCTTTAGAGAGCCTTGTTACTGTTTGGAATTTAATTCACTTGATTGTCTTAAAGCTTCATTTTTCTGTTGAGTTCAAAAGTTAAGATTTTGTAGATTATACCACTCTTTCTCATTATTAGGGTGGGAGTAAAATTTTCTTGTTCTGACTTTCCACATCCTATACATTAGCAGAAATCCAATAATAAATGTTGAAGGATTGAACCTATGTCAGTGAGAAAGGTTGGTCTGTAATTTTCCTTTCTGGTAATGTCTTTGACAAGTTTGTATCAAGGTTATGCTGGCCTGATAAAATGGTACAGAAGTGTTCTCCTTTTTTCTTTTCTATTTGCTGCAAGAGTGTTGCAAGAGTGTTACAAGTCATGTTATTTCTTTATTAAATGTTTAGAAGAAGTCTCCATTGAAGCCTGTGTCTCAGATTTTCTTTCAAGAAGTTTTTTTTTTGTTGTTTAATTAGTAAAGCTTTATTTTTTAGGATGGTTTTAGGCTTGCAGAAAAATTGGGCAGAAATACAGAGTTCTCATACATCTCCTCTCCTTACACACAATTTCCCTTATTAGCATCTTGCATAAGTGTGCTACATTTGTTATTTTTGGTGAACCAGTTGATACTGATACATTACTGTTAAAGTCCACATTTTCTCTTTGTATTGTAGAGGTCTATGGATTTCAACAAATGTGTGATACCATGTATCCACTATTCCAGTATCTTANTACTGGCTGCTTTCAACGTCTGGCAATTATGAATAAAGCTGCTGCAAGCATTCATGTGCAGGTTTTCCGACGGAGACATTTCCAGCTCATTTGGGTAAATATCAAGGATTGTAATTGCTGGATTATATGTAAGAATAGTTTATAAGAAACAGCCAATCTGTCATCCAATGCTTTGCTTTTTTATTTTTTTAATTAATTTTTAATTTTTATTGGAGTACAGTTGCTTTTGGCAGCTGAAGTTTGTCTTGTGGCACATAATGGGTGAGAGATTCCTCCCTCTCGCTAGTGCTGACTTTCCTCTGCTCTGTACTGGTATAAGATTTGGGGCCTGTGAGAGTTTTCTTATGTTTCCATGAGGAAGGTAGTTTTTCATCAGTCATAATCCCCAGAGGCTTCCCCTGTGCCTAAGTGGTAAAGAACCCATCTGCTGGTCAGGAAACATAAGAGACATGGGTTTGATCCATGCGTCAAGAAGATCCCCTGGAGGAGGGCATGGCAACCCACTCCAGTTTTCTTGCCGGGTAAATCCCATGAACGGAGGAGCCTGGCAGGCTACAGTCCATGGAGTCACAAAGAGCCAGACATGACTGAGTACACTCTCATACACCCAGAACCTTTGCCTTTTCCAGAGGTTTAAGGCCTCTTCCTTAAATGAGAGGGGAGTTTGGGCAATGTGGCATGGTTGTAGGCTGTTTTTGTAGTGGTGGCCTATCCTTTCTTGCACACCTGTGCCACAGAAAAGGACCCTTTGCAGTTCCCTGCTCTACCCTCAGCCCTGATAGAGACGTTTGGAAAAGAGCATGCAAGTGTGAATTCCCCTGTGTTTTAGGCTCCCAGTGTTTCTGGAACATACTAGCCCACATCTCATCTATAACAGTTCATTTTAGCTGAATTTTTCTTTCTTGCTTGTACGGTAGCCTCCTTTTCCTCCTGTGCTTTGTCAAATGTTAAATAGTTTGTAGTTCCATCTGTCTTTAGAGAGCCTTGTTACTGTTTGGAATTTAATTCACTTGATTGTCTTAGAGCTTCATTTTTCTGTTGAGTTCAAAAGTTAAGATTTTGTAGATTATACTACTCTTTCTCATTATTAGGGTGGGAGTAAAATTTTCTTGTTCTGACTTTCCACATCCTATACATTAGCATAAATCCAATAATAAATGTTGAAGGATTGAACCTATGTCAGTGAGAAAGGTTGGTCTGTAATTTTCCTTTCTTGTAATGTCTTTGACAAGTTTGTATCAAGGTTATGCTGGCCTGATAAAATGGTACAGAAGTGTTCTCCTCCTTTTTTCTTTTCTATTTGCTGCAAGAGTGTTACAAGACATGTTATTTCTTTATTAAATGTTTAGAAGAAGTCTCCATTGAAGCCTGTGACTCAGATTTTCTTTCAAGAAGTTTTTTTTTTGTTTAATTAGTAAAGCTTTATTTTTTAGGATGATTTTAGGCTTGCAGAAAAATTGGGCAGAAATACAGAGTTCTCATACATCTCCTCTCCTTACACACAATTTCCCTTATTAGCATCTTGCATAAGTGTGCTACATTTGTTATTTTTCGTGAACCAGTTGATACTGATACATTACTGCTAAAGTCCACATTTTACATCATGGCTCACTCATTGTATTGTAGAGGTCTATGGATTTCAACAAATGTGTGATACCATATATCCACTATTCCAGTATCTTACAGAATAACCAGTTCAGTTAGTTCAGTTGCTCAGTCATGTCCAATTCTTTGCAACCCCATGGACCTCCCCATCCATCACCAACTCCCAGAGTTTACCCAAACTCATGTCCATCGAGTCGGTGATGCCATCCAATCATCTCATCCTCTGTCATCCCCTTCTCCACCCACCTTCAATTTTCCCAGCATCAGGGCCTTTTAAAATAAGTCAGATCTTTGCATCAGGTGATCAAAGTATTGGAGTTTCAGCTTCAGCATCAGTCCTTCCAATGAATATTGAGGACTGATTTCCTTTAGGTGGACTGGTTGCACCTCCTTACAGTTCAAGGGACTCTTGAGTCCTTCTTGACTCAAGAGTCTTCTTGAACCACAGTTCAAAAGCATCAATTCTTCAGCACTCAGCTTTCTTTATAGTCCAGCTCTCACATCCATACATGACTACTGTGGAAACCATAGCTTTGACTAGATGGACTTTTGTTGGCAAAGTAATGTCTCTGCTTTTTAATATGCATCTAGGTTGGTCATACTTCACTGTCCTGAAAATCCTCTATGCTCTGCCTACTCATTCCTCCCTCCTTTCAAGCCCCCAGCAACCACTTGGCTTTTACTGTCTCTGTATTTTTGTCCTTAAGAATGTCTAACTGTTGTAATTATGCAGTATGCAGCTTTTCAGATTAACTTCTTTTACTTGGCAATGTGCCTTATGTTACTGTATATCTTTTTGTGCCTTGACAGCTTTTCTTTTTTTCTGAATAATATTATATTGTGAGGGTATATCAGTTCATTTGCACATTCACTATCTTTTGAAGGACATCTTGGTTGCTTTCAAGTTTGGCAGTTATGAATAAAACTGGTATAAACATTCCTGGGTAGATTTTTGTGTTGACATAAGTTTTCAGCTAATTTGGCTAAATACCAAGAAGCATAATTTCTGGTTTATAAGACGTTGGTAGAAACTGACAGCTTGTCTTCTGTTGTGGTTATACCATTCTGCATTCCCACCAGCCTTGAATGACCGTTCCTATTGCTCCACGTTCTTGCCAGAATTTGGTGTTACCAGTGGCTTAGATTTTAGCCATTCTAATAGGTGTGTTGTGATATCTCACTGTTGTTTTAATTTACGGTTCCCTAGTGACAATTGATAAGGAATATCTTCTCATATGTTTTTATGTTATCTATATGTTTTCTTTGGTGTGATGTCTGTTCAGGTCTTTTCCCATCTTTATTTGGGTGTTCTTATTGTTGAGTTTTAAGAGTATATTTAGGGTAGAAGCCCTTTATCATATATGTGCTTTGCAAATATCTTCTCCCAATCTTTAGCCAGTCTTTTCATTCTCTTAGCAGTAACTTTCTAGAGAAATTTTTAATTTTAATGAAGTCCAACTTACCAATTTTTTCTTTTATGGATCATGTTTTTGGTAGTATGTCTAAGAATTAATCTCCAAAACCAAAGTCACTTAGATTTTCACCCATGTTATCTTTTAGAAGTCTTATAGTTCTGGGGTTTACATTTATGATCCATTAAAAATACACACACACACACACACACACACACACACACATTTTTTTTTTGGCATGCTGATGTCCAGTTGTTCTAGTACAGTTTGTTAAAAGGACTGTCTTTGCTCCATTGAATTGCTTTTGTTCTTTTGTCAAAGATAAATTGATTATAAATAATAAATACTGGAGAGAGTGTAGATAAAAGGGAACCCTCCTACACTGTTTNACACACACACACACACACATTTTTTTTTTGGCATGCTGATGTCCAGTTGTTCTAGTACAGTTTGTTAAAAGGACTGTCTTTGCTCCATTGAATTGCTTTTGTTCTTTTGTCAAAGATAAATTGATTATAAATAATAAATACTGGAGAGAGTGTAGATAAAAGGGAACCCTCCTACACTGTTCGTGGAAATATAAACTGGTACAGCCACTGTAGAGAACAGTGTGGAGGTTCCTTAAAAAACTAAAAATAGAGCTGTCATATGATCCAGCAATCCCACTCCTGGGCATATACCCAGAGAAAACCGTAATTTGAAAAGATACATACACCCTAATATTCACTGATACACTATTTACTACTTATAGTAGCAAGACATGGAAGCAACCTATATGTCCATTGACAGAGGAGTGGATAAAGAAGATGTGGTAGATGTATAGAAAGAAATATTGCTCAGCCATAAAAAAGAATGAAATGATACCATTTGCAGTGACATGGATGGACCTTGAGATTGTCATACTGAGTAAAGTAAATCAGAGAAGGACAAATGTCACATGATGTCACTTACATGTGGAATCTAAAAAAAGGTATATTATATTATATACCAATCTGTATTATATTCTTATACTATATTCTTTGCAGCCAAAGATGGAGTTTTGTAGTCAGCAAAAATAAGACCTGGAGCTGACTGTGGCAGTTCATGAGCTCCTTATTGCAAAATTCAGACTTGAATCGAACAAACTAGGGAAAACCACTAGATCATTCAAATATAACCGAAGTCAAATCCTTTATGATTATACAGTGGAGGTGACAAATAGCATTAGATTTTGGTATACAGAATGCCTGAAGAACTATGGACGGAGGTTCATAATACTGTATGAGACGCAGCGACCAAACATCCCCAAGAAAAAGAAATGCAAGAAGGCAAAGTGGTTGTCTAAGGAGGCCTTACAAATCACTGAGAAAGAAAAGAAGTGAAAGGCAAAGGAGAAAAGGAAAGATGTACCCAACTGAATGCAGAGTTCCAGAAAATACCGAGAAGCGATAAAGCCTTCTTAAGTGAACAACTCAAAGAAACAGAGGAAAACAATAGAATGGGAAAGACTGAGATCTCTTCAAGAAAATTGGAGATACCAAGGGAACATTTCATGCAAAGATGGGGTCAATAAAGGACAGAAATGGCAAGGATCTAACAGAAGCATAAGATATTAAGAAAAGGTGGCAAGAATATACAGAAGAACTGTACGAAAAAGATCTTAATGACCCAGATAACCACCATGGTGTGATCACTCACCTAGAGCCAGACATCCTGGAGTGTGAAGTCAAGTGACCTTAGGAAGCATTACTGCAAAGTTAGTGGAGGTGATAGAATTCTAGTGGAGCTATTTCAAATACTAAAAGATGATACTGTTAAAGTGCTGCACTCAATATGTCAGCAAATTTGGGAAACTCAGCAGTGGCCACAGGACTGGCAAAGGTCAGTTTTCATTCCAATCCCAAAGAAAGGCAATGCCAACGAATGTTCATACTAGTGTACAGTTGCACTCATTTCACATGCTAGCAAAGTAATACTCAAAATCCCTCAAGCTAGGCTTTAACAGTATGTGAACTGAGAACTTCCAGATGTACAAGCTGGATTTAGAAAAGACAGAGGAACCAGAGATCAAATTGTCAACCTCCATTGGATGATAGTAAAAGCTGTGGAATTCCAAAAAAACATCTGCTTCTGTTTCATTTACTACACTGAAGCCTCTGACTATGTGGATCACAACAAACTGGAAAATTCTTCAAGAGATAAGAATACTAAACTACCTTATCTGCCTTCTGTGAAAGTGTACTCAGGTCAAGAAGCAACAGTTAGAACCAGACATGGAACAACGGATTGGTTCCAAATTAGGAAAGGTGTATATCAAGGATGTATATTGTCACCCAGCTTATTTAGTTTATATGCAGAGTACATCATGTGAAATGCCAGGCTGGATGAAGCACAAGCTGGAATCAAGATTGCCAGGAGAAATAGCAACCTCTTATATATAGATGATACCACTCTGATGATATCATTCTAATGGTATCTTCACTTTCATAGAAAGTGAAGAGGAGCTAAAGGGCCTCTTGATGAAGGGGAAAAAGGAGAGTGAAAAACCTGGCATAAAACTCAACATTTAAAAAACTAAGATCATGGTATCTAGTCCCGTAACTTCATGGCATTCCAGTCNCCTCTTATATATAGATGATACCACTCTGATGATATCATTCTAATGGTATCTTCACTTTCATAGAAAGTGAAGAGGAGCTAAAGGGCCTCTTGATGAAGGGGAAAAAGGAGAGTGAAAAACCTGGCATAAAACTCAACATTTAAAAAACTAAGATCATGGTATCTAGTCCCGTAACTTCATGGCATTCCAGTCCCCTATAATGAAAAGGACATCTTTTTTGGGTGTTCATTCTAAAAGGTCTTATAGGTCTTCATAGAATTGTTCAACTTCAGCTTCTTCAGCGTTACTGGTTGAGGCATAGACTTGGATTACTGTGATATTGAATGGTTTTGCCTTGGAAACGAACAGAGATCATTCTGTCGTTTTTGAGATTGCATCCAAGTACTGCATTTCAGACTCTTTTGTTGACCATNTTTTTTTTTTTTTTTTGGATTTCACATGAAAGTGATATTACATAGCATTTTGTCTTTCTCTGACTTATTTCACTCAGCATAATGCACCCATGTTGCTGTAAATGGCAGTATTGATCCTTCCAAAACAAGAGCACGGTGTATCTTTCCGTTTGTGTCATCTTTCATCAGTGTCTGACAGTTTTCTGGGTGTAGGATTTTTGTTTTCTTAGGTAGGTTAATTCTGAGGTATTTTATTGGTTTTGATGAGATGGTAAGTGGGATTGTTTCCTTAATTTCTGTTTTTATTGTTGATTATTAATGTATAGAAATGCAGCATTTCTGTATATTAGTTTTGTATTCTTCAACTTTACTGTTGAAGAAGCTCTTCTATAATAGTTTTCTGGTGGCATCTTTAGCATTTCCTATGTATAATACCATGTCATTGTTATTGATTTCCAACTTAATATCAGTATTGCCAGAGACATTCTCTGACTGGTTAAATCTTTTAAAAGTTGTTGAGGCTTGCTTTGCAACCTAGTGTATAGTCAGTGTTGCTGTATATCCCATGTGCGCTTGTAAAGAATGTGTATTCTGTCATTGTTGGGTCAGGTTATCTGTGTATATGTCACTGAAATCCAGGTGTCAGTTATACTGTTCAGCTTTTCTATAATCTTACTGAATTTTTTTCTGTTTGTTACCAACTATTCAAAGAAATATGTTTAAATCTATCATGACTGTATATTTATCTATTTCTTTTATTTCTCTCAATTTTTAAATTTTAAGGCTATTTCATTGGTTGTACGTAGATCTATATTGTGATAACTTCCTGATGGATTAATCCCTTAATCATTATGAAATGTCCTTTATTTCTAGTAAGGTTCTTGCCTTAAAGTCTGTTTTGTCTATTGTTAGTATAGCCATAGCAGCTTTTTTTGATTAGTGATTGCATGGCATGACTTTTTCATACTTTTATTTTCACCCTTTCTGCATCAAAGTCATCATATAGTTGTCTTTTAAATCCAGGCTGAGAAATCTTTTAATTTTATTAGTTAGTATATTTACATTTAATGATTTTACTGATATATTTGGTTTTACATTATTGGTCTTAATATTTGTTTTTTTAATTTTGCTTCATATTCTGTTTTCGTTCTTGTTTATATTCTTTTGAGTTATCAAATATCATTCAAATATTTTTATTGTTTTTTGTTTTTCTTCTCCATTAATGTGGTAGATACACATTGCTTTACTGTTCTTTATATAGCTGCCCTAGAGGTTACAACATTTGTTCTTGATTAATTGTACTCTTGAATAAACTATTTTATTTTACTTTTTATTATTTCCCTGTAATGTAATGCTAGAACTTAGAAACTTTAGTTTTGTTTTGTGTTATTTTTCTTTCCTTTTGTGTTATTTTTGTTGTACATTTTATTTTAAATTCCATAGGACATTGCTATCACTGTTTTATAACATCAGTATTTAGTCAATATTTACTCATCTTAACCAATTTTTATTCTTGTTTCTCATAATTCTCTTCTATATATCTTTATTTACCCTGGGATTATTTTTCTTTTACTATAAAAACTCTTCTTAGTATTTCTTTTAGTTCAGATTTTCTGGTGACAGTCTCTTCAGTTTTATTTGTTTGATGATGTCTTTAGTGAAAGTGAAAGTTTCTCAGTTATGTCTGACTCTGTGATCCTATGGACTGAGCTTGCAAGGTTCCTTTGTCCATGGAATTATCCAGCACAAGAATACTGGAGTGGGTAGCCTTTCCTTTCTCCAGGGGATCTTCCCAACTCAGGGGTCGAACCTAGGTCTCCCACATTGCAGGCGGATTCTTTACCATCTGAGCTACCAGGGAATCCCAAGAATACTGGAGTGGGTAGCTTATCCCTTCTCCAGGGGATCTTCCCAACCCAGGAATCGAACCGGGGTCTCCTGCACTGGCAGGCAGGTCCCTTACCACTAGTGCTACCTGGGAAGCCCTTATACCAGCTGAGCTAGGAGGGACGAGCCGATAATGCTTTTATTTCATCTTTATTTTTGAAGGATTTTATCTGTGTTTAAATTTCAAAGTTGTCATTAATTTTTTTCTCAACATGTTGAGACATTTCTTTTTCTTGCCTCTGTTTTCTGTTGTGAAGTCAGCCATCAGTCTTTCTGAAATCCACTGAATATATGTTCCCCACCCTCACCCTGGCTATTTTAACATCTTCATATTATCTTTTTCATCTTAATCTTTGTTGAAAATGACCTTGGCGTGCTGTTATTGTTGTTTGCATTATATTATTATTATTAAATTTATTCTGGTTTGAATTTATAGAGCTTCTTAAATCTCGTGTTAGTATCTTTCTCCAGGTTTGGAAAATTCTAGATCATTTGCTGTCTGAATATTTGTTCTGCCACATTTTTCTCCTTTCTTTCTGAGATTCCAATTTGTATATATTAGATTTTTCACTGAGTGCTACTTATCTCTACTACTCTTTTCCTTTATTTTATATTTTTTTCCTCTGTGCTTTAGTTTGGACATTTTATTTTGACCTCCTTTCAATTCATGAATCCTATTTTATGCTATTTTTATATCTCTTGATAAGTCTATCTAATGAGTTCTTACTTACATTTAGCGTTATTTTTCAGTTCTAAAATTTCCAAATGGTTCTCTTTTATTGATTCCAATTCTTAGGTAAAATTACCTGCTTTTCATCTACTTTGTCCAATTCTTTCTCTTAAAAAAAAATATAACTCATGGTTGCTTTAAAGTCTTTGTCAGTTAACACCAGTATCTGGATCAGATGTGATCTGTCTATGCTGTTATTTTTCCTAATCTTTTGTTTAGCTAATTTTGTCTGTTGGCATGCCTAGTAATTTTTATTTTATGCCAGACATTGTGTCCAAAAAATTGTAATGCCTCCTGGTGATATCTTCCCTTTTTTAAGGATTCATTCTCCCCTCTGCTGGGCTTCTCCAGTGGCACGGTGATAAAGAATCTGCCTGCCAATGCAGGAAACACAAGAGAAGTGCGTTCAGTCCATGAGTCAGGACGATCCTCTGGAGGAGGAAATGACAACCCACTCCAGTATTCTTGCCTGGGAAATCCCATGGTCAGAGGAACCTGGTGGGCTACAGTCCATGGGGTCCCAAAGAGTCAGATATGACTGGGGGACTGATCAACACAGCACTACCACCTGCTGGGCCGATAATCTTCTGACTGATTCCCTTTATCCAATTAGGGAGTGGGCTGGGTTGAGATTGAGTTTTTACTTTCAGGCTTAATTTTCTTTCCTCTGTTTCTTCCCTGGCTCTCACAAGTTTTCAGCTATGAATTTGATATATTCTAAGGGTGCTTTCCTCCTTGGGTCCCAGACTCTAACCTTTTTCTTGTCAGATTGCTAAAGAACTTTTTCACAAGGTTCGTGCTTAGGTTTGTAGCCTTCTACCCTACACAGTTTTAATATTCAAAAATTTCTTGAGAAAACTGGCCATGTGCTTAAGATCTCCCAAGTCTATACCAAAGCTATGCTTATTTCTCTGTCCTCCCTTGGTAGCCCTCCACCAGGGTTGGTACTGGGTTTGTCCTGATTGTCAGCCTTCAGTTCATGCTCAGAATAATGATCCAAGGGAAAAGGTGGCTGCAGCAGCCAGTATGTCTCTCAAGATTTCCCCCTTTCTGTTACTCGAGTTCTTGTTCTGTTAACAACCCTCTTCTGTCTGTATATAGTTGGATTTCTGTGTGTTTGGCTCTTCTAGTTGTTGTACATAGGGATGCTGATCAGCCACCAGCTTCTCCATACAACTTGGAAATACAAGACCAATTTTGTGAGGACTGAACAAGATAATATGCCTGGAACATAGTAAGTGATCAGAAAGTAGAAGTCTGAGTTAAAGTCCAACTGAAATATCACTCCTTTGTTTAAAATCCCTGAGTACTTCTCATTGCCCTTAGGAAAATGAATGAAGCCCTTGATTAGGCCTGCAAAGCTTGGTGGCTCTCTTCTTCAGGCTCTGCTCTCCAGCCATGACTGTCTAAGTTTCATAAATTTCCATTATCTTCTAGTTTAGTTTATCCCTTTCTTTTTTGGGGATCCATAGTATCTGGAACTTTATTTTTTATAGTCTTTAAGCGTCATCCTTCCCCACTAAAGCCTGCTTCATAAAGACAGGGAACGACTCAGTGTCTCTTGTTCTGCTGTCTTATATATCTAGCATAATGACTAGTATGAGAAAGGTGCTCAACATGTCTATTAAATGAAAAAAATCCCAGTTCTTTTTAGTGTCCATTCTGACAATATATATTGAGTACCTTCAGTTCAGTTCAGTTGCTCAGTCGTCTCCGACTCTTTGCAACCCCATGAACCACAGCACGCCAGACCTCTCTGTCCATCACCAACTCCCAGAGTCCACCCAAACCCATGTCCACTGAGTCAGTGACGCCATCCAACCATCTCATCCTCTGTCGTCCCTTTCTCCTCCTGCCCTCAATTTTTCCCAGGATCAGGGTCTTTTCAAATGAGTCAGCTCTTCGCATGAGGTGGCCAAAGTATTGGGAGTTTCAGCTTCAACATCAGTCATACCAATGAACACCCAGGACTGATTTCCTTTAGGATGGACGGGTTGAATCTCCTTGCAACCTACTCTCCAAGAGTCTTGGAGAGACTCTCAAGAGTCTTCTCCAACACCACAGTTCAAAAGCATCAATTCTTCAGCACTCACCTTTCTTTATAATCCAACTCTAACATCCATACATGACCACTGGAAAAACCATAGTCTTGACTAGACGGACCTTTGTTGGCAAAGTAATGTCTCTGCGTTTTAATATGCTATCTAGGTTGGTCATAACTTTCCTTCCAAGGAGTAAGTGTCTTTTAATTCCATGGCTGCAGTCACCATCTGCAGTGACTGGGGAGCCCAGAAAAATAAAATCAGCCACTGTTTCCCTGTCTATTTGCCATGAAGTGATGGGACTGTATGCCATGATCTTCATTTTCTGAATGTTAAGCTTTAAGCCAACTTTTTCTCTCTCCTCTCTCACTTTCATCAAGAGTCTCTTTAGTTCCCCTTCACTTTCTGCCATAAGGGTGGTGTCATCTGCATATCTGAGTACCTACTATGTACCAATGTACCAAATGCTTTACTTAGTGGTAAAAGATTATGAAAAGCCTCCTTAATTAAGAAATTCAAATTCTGCTGTGGCATTCTGTTTTTCTTTAAAAATGCTTTTTCTTTAAGTATTTCTTTTTATTGTAATTTGGGATCTAATAAGTTAATAGTTGTTTCTCAATTTTATAAAAAGCCTGAAGCTTCAGAATATAAGCAGTAATGACAAAACATTTCCAAAGTTTTTTCTGTTTCAGAATAGCAAATAAGAGATTAATGATCTGTATAAATTATAGCTTCATTTGGAGGTTACTGCGTTAAAGGAATATTTTTGTTCCTTTCTATTTTGAACTCCACTTCTATTAATTCACTGTTATTATTTATTTTGATTATTGAACAAGTATCTATTGAGTATTTACTATGTATAAGGCACAATTCTAGGCCCAAGGCTCCAGTACTCTTGCTTGGAAAATCCCATGGATGGAGGAGGAGCCTGGTAGGCTGCAGTCCATGGGGTCACGAAGTCGGGCATGACTGAGTGACTTCTCTTTCACTTTTCACTTTCATGCATTGGAGAAGGAAATGGCAACCCACTCCAGTGTTCTTGCCTGGAGAATCCCAGGGACAGAGGAGCCTGGTGGGCTGCCCTCTATGGGGTCTCACAGAGTCGGACACGACTGAAGCGACTTAGCAGCAGCAGCAGCAGCAGCTAGGCCCAGGAAATAAACCAATGAATAAGATAAAGTTTTGCTCTCATGATGATAGTATTAGGTTGGTGCAAAAGTAATTACTGTTTTGCATTGTTCAACTTTGCCATTTGATACTGGAATATGTTATTAAATAAATGTGGTTATGTTATACATTATTTTAATGTGCATTTCTCAATTTATGTTTTTTTGCTAATGTCTTATTACTTGCTGATTATTTTATATTTATTTTAAACTATAGAAATTATGTTAGACAAAAAGCAAATTTGAGCGATTTTTTTATTCCAGTTCAAAACGGGTCGTAAAGCAGCAGAGACAACTCACAACATCAACAATGCATTTGGCCCAGGAACTGCTAATGAACGTACAGTGATGGTTCAAGAAGTTTTGCAAAGCCTTGAAGATGAGGAACATAGTGCCAGCCATCAGAATTTGTGTGTGTGTTAGTTGCTCAGTCATATCCGACTCTTTGTGACCCCATGGACTGTAGCCCACTAGGCTCCTCTGTCCATGGGATTTTCTAGGCAAGAATAATGGAGTGGGTTGCCATTTCCTTCTTCAGGGATCTTCCTGACCCAGGGATCATGCCTGGGTCTCCTGCATTACAGGCAGGTTCTTTACTGACTAAGCCACTGGGAAAGCCCAGAAGTTGAGACTTGACCAATTGAGAGCAGTTGTTGAAGTCGATCCTCTTACAACTACATGTGAAGTTGCCTAAGAACTCAGGGTCGACCATTCTATGGTTGTTTGTCATTTGGAACAAATTGGAAAGGCAAAAAAGCTCCATAAGTGGAATAAGTGGGTGCCTCATGAGCTGACTGAAAAAAAATGTTGTTTTGAAATGTTGTGTTTCTCTCAACAAAGAACCATTTTTCTATCAGATTGTGACGTGCGACAAAAAGTGGATTTTATACAACAGTTGGAGATGACCAGCGCAATGGTTGGAGAGAGAAGCTCCAAAGCACTTCCCAAAGCCAAGCTTGCTCCAAAAAATGGTTATGGTCACTGTTTGGTGGTCTGCTGCCAATCTGATCCACTACAGCTTTCTGAATCCTGGTGAGACCATTACATCTGAGAAGTATGCTCAGCAATCAATGAGATGCATGGAAAACTGCAATGCGTGCAACAGTTACTGGTCAACAGAAAGGGCCCAGTTCTTCTCCATGACTATGCCCGACTGCATGTCACACAACCAACACTTCAGAAGTTGAACAAATTGGACTATGAATTTATGCCTCATCACCATATTCACCTGACCTCTCGCCAATGGATTACCACTTCTTCAAGCATCTCGATGACTTTTTGTAGGGAAAACCCTTCCACAACCAGCCAGAGGCAGAAAATGCTTTCTAAGAGTTCACTGAATCCTGAAGCACGGATTTTTGGGGCTACAAAAGAAAACTTATTTCTCATTGGCAAAAATGTGTTGATTGTAATGGTTCCTATTTTGATTAATAAAGATGTGTTTGAGCCTAGTTATAATGATTTAAAATTCATGGTCCAAAACTGCAATTACTTTTGTACCAACCTGCACATAAATACAGGTCCGCAATCCCTTATTCAAAACCTGGGGGCAGGTATGTTTTGGAATTAGCATTTTTCAAATTTTAGAAAGGTAATCCCTGCATATTCTATATGTTATTTAAATCCTTACTATTTATTGTTTTATTGCACCTTGTAGTTACACATTAGTATTTATGCAGCAAAATGTATGAATTTTCACTAGATTTTTCTACCAAGTGAGTTTAAGTCAGGACAGATTTTGTCATCAGTTCAGTTTTTTTTTTTTTTTTTAAAAAAAACCAGCTTTAATTTTCCAAGCTTTTTAGATTGTAGGATTTCAAATAAAGGGTTATGTATCTATACATATAACATCAGGGAATTAATTGCCTTGAGGTAATAAAAAGTAGAGGAAGCAAAACTGATAAAGGAGTCTAAGGAAGTGGTTATAGATGAAATTCAAAACCATGTATTTGCCTGATTCTTAAGATAAAATAGGAAATCTATGATATTTTAGATTCCTACTCTAAAATAATATAATTATAGATCCTTTTAAAGTAATGTAATGTAGTCTTGGATTTAAAAATATATGTAAAAAAGAAAAAAAATATATGTGATAACTTTGCTTTAGTTTATGTCCAATAGCTCAGACATTAGCTAGAAATGTCAGCTAACTCTTAAAAGACAGCTTTACAATCAGTTTTGATAATGTATGGTTAAACAACTGGCTGTTTGTAACAGGCCTTTAAAAATTTAGTCAAGAGGGCATTTTCCTGCCACGACCATATTCTGTACTGCCTTCATTTTGTCTGTGTTACATTTAGAAAGTGCTAAAGCAGTGTTGTCTCAACTTAATTAGAAAAATTAAAATCACACAGAATATTTCAAAACCAAATGTAAATGATTTTCAGATTTCCCCCTTGTCATTAATGCTTTTCTTGTAGTATTTTAATGTATCCTTTCATAGACTAAAGTTTACTTATTTAAAAATCTTGGTGTAATAACATGGAACTGTGTGTTACTAGAAAAAGCATATGGTTTTTGATTTCTGTGTTTCCTTAAATTATGAAATCAACCCACATCTTAAAGTTGAATTTGCTCATTCATCCTCTAGATGGTAGAGTGATAGCCTGGTTCCAAATTTGATGTCTTACATCAGGTCATCATTATTTTGTATCATGTGCTATTTGTGTTTAAAATGGATGTTGTATAAAACCTCAAATGCTATTTCCATTCCATTAAGTGCTTAATAAGTCTTGTTGCTCAGATTGTTATTATAAATAATAGAGTTGTAAGAGTTGTAAAGGAAGGAACCTGAAAGGAGATAGGCTTTGGAGAGAGAAGGAATGATATAACTGATAGGGTGTTGTCATGAGACTAGACCCTCAGAGCATCGTTTTTTCTTGTTTTTTTTTTTTTAATTTGACCATACTGCATGGCATGTGGGATCTTAGTTCTCTGATCAGAGAGAACTCACACCCCTGCATTGGAAGCACAGAGTCTTAACCACTGGACCACTAGGGAAGTCCCCTAGAACCCCATAGCATCTTTTTAAAAAGTTTTATTTACTTTTAATTGGAAGACAGTTGTTTTACAATGTTGTATTGGTTTCTGCCGCACATCAGCATGAATCAGCCACAGGTATACGTATGTCGCAATCTCCCTTGCACCCTGTCCCACTCCTCTAGGTTGTCACAGAGTGTGGTGTTGAGCTCCCTGCATCACACAGCGAATTCCCACTGGCTAGCTGTTTTCCATATGGCAGCATATACGTGCTACTCTTTTCTGTGGTGGTGATGGGCTCTTGAGAAAAACTGGATTAGTCTAAAACAGTTATGTTAGTGATGAGAATGTTTGCGTTTGATATGGGGAGGGGGTTATATATATATTAGTTTTAAAATCCTACTTCTCTCTTAGCTTTTTTTTTTAACTTCACTAAATACATTTTGAGTTCTACAAGGGTGAGGGATGACTTTGTGATGGTTTTCCCTTTATACTGAGCAACTGGCATGTAGGAAGTGTTCAGTTAATTAATGAAGGAAGAATGCAAATGAATAGGTGTATATACTATTTTGAAAGGAGACCCCTGGACTTGGAGAAGGCTTGGATGGCACTTAAGAGGGGAAGATGGAAGTGAATTCCTAATGTAGGAGTGGTGACAAGGCTAAATGGCTTTTTGTTGTAGGGCGCTTCTAGAGAGAGAAGATTTTATAAATTGGGATTGAAATGCCAGAATGAGTTTGTCTTTATTTCATAGGCAGTGAAAGTGTTGTTGAGATATTTTGAGGGTGAAGACATTGAGACGGTTTTGGGGGACACTAGATGGTTTTGGGGGATGGTTTTGGTGAGCAGGTTAGATAGAAATGGGGAGTGTTCTACTTGCATCCTCCACTTCATTTCTTCCTATATTCTGGAGCTTCCACCCTTCTGCAAACTGATAGTGGACCAGAACTTTTCCATACCTCTGTTCAGTTCATCCATTCAGCCTATATGCCTTTTCTCCCCTTTTCTAGTTTCTAAAATTAGAATTAATTGTTCTGTGGATGATGCCTCTGTTGTAATGTAGTGGAGTTAGCATTTTTTTTTAATTGGCTATCTTTTTATGTTTTTTGTTTTCATGCGTTTTTATTTGTAGCCATTTTCCCCACCCTCTTTGTGTTTGTATTTTGTGTTTTTTGCTTTGTCTTTGGCTGCGCCACATAGCTTAGTCCTAACCACTGGACCATCAGGGAATTCTGTTCCCATGGGGTTTTGTAGGTGTAGGCCTATGTAGTCTTTAGTGCAGTGTGTTCACTGAAAACACGTTTATGAAGTACTTCTATGTGATAAGCATGCTGGTTCAGAGATGAAAGACCCTAGAAGCCTAGTGCAGTGGTTCTCAAAGTATAGTCTGCGGACCCCTGGTGGGCCCTAAGACCCCTTTAGGTCAAAACTATTTTGTATAATACAAAGGCCTTTAAAAAAAATATTCATTGTGCTGACATTTATACTGATGCTACAAAAGCAATGGCGATGAGTTTAAATCGGGGAACTATACTAGTAGTCGCTGTATTTTTCACCAACGCACAGTTTAAAAAAATAATCTAAGTGTTTAAGTGTTCTTGATCAACAGTAAACAAGTATAAATTTTATTAAATCTCATTTCTTGAATACTAATTTTTAAATATTCTGTTTGCTGAAATGGAAATTATGAGTAAGACACTGCTGCTGTATACTGAAATAAGATGGTTATCTAGAGGAAGACCACTCCAGTGATTAACTAAATTACAAACTGAGTTGCTTTTTAAAAAAAAAAAAAATGAAGCATCTTTACTTGTAAGCGTAAACTGTTGACAAACTGTTTTTCAGACTTGAATATTTGGCAGATATTTTCTCTAAAATGAGCAAAGTGAGCCTATCACTTCAAGTTATGTGTTGCCAATGATAAAATTCAGGCTTTAAGTAAAAATTGGATTCTGGAAAACTTGTATTCATCAGTGTGAATTTGATGGCTTCCTAATACTTAAATATTTTTCTGATGATATTGATGGTGATATTAACAAATGTTACTTTTTGATATTGTTTTATGAAATATGTCCACCACATCACTTGCTAGTATGTTTGAAATGATTGATATATAATATTACAAAATCATGTATAAGTAAAGATTGATTCAAAGTGCAAAGCAGATCGATACATGTTTTTCTAATAAAGTATGAAAGTATAAGTTTATTGATGTTCAAATTCCACGTTTCAACTAATCTTTAGGAAACTACTAGTTGTCAAATTTAGTATACTATCAAAGGAGACTATCCACAATATCTGAAAAGGGCATTAAAATATCATTTTCCAGTTGCCTGTTTGACACTGATTGTCATATATGTTAGTCAAAACAACACAGTGCCACAGATGGAATATCACAGCAGATTAAAGAATCCAGTTGTCTTCTACTAATCCAAACATCAAAGACATTTGCATTTGCACTGTAAAACAATGCCTCTTCTTCCCACTAATTTTTGTTTCTGAAAATATAGTTCTTTTAAATAAAAATATTTTGGTTAATATATAATGGATTTATGTTTATTACTTTAAAATGAATTGACAAATATTTTTATTATGATAAAATAAACAGAAAATTTGCCATTTTAACCATGTTTAAGTGTACAGTTCAGTGACATTAAGTACATTCACATTTTTGGTGAATTCACATTCACATTTTGTGCATCCATTATCACCATCCATATCCAGCACTTTTTCATCATCCCATACTGAAACTCTGTGCTCATTAAACACTAACTTCCCATTGCTCCTTCTTCACATTCCCTGGCTATTACCATTCTACTTTGTGTCTCTATGAATTTGACAATTCTAGTACCTCATGTAAGTGGCATCATACAGCATTTGTCTTTTTGGACTGGCTTATTTTGCTTAGCATAACGTCCTCAAGGTTTGTCCATGTTGTAGATGTGCCTGAATTGTCTTCTTTTTTAAGGCTGAATAGTATTCCATTGTATGCACATACAACATGTTCTTTTTCCATTCATTTATCTTTGACCCTTGGGTGGCATCCACATGTTAACTCTTATAAATAATGCTGTGATGAGCATGAGTATACAAGTAGCTGTTAAAGTCCCTGTTTTCAGTTCTTTTGAGTATGTATGCAGAATTGGAATTGCTGGACCATATGGAAATTCAATTTTTTATTTTTTGAGGAGTTAATTTCTTATACTATAAATATCAGTAGATATAATCCACATAAAGAGAAGTACTCTTGGGTCTTCAATGATTTTTAAGAGTGAGCGTCCTGAGACTTAAAAGTTTTGAGAATAAGTGGTGTAGTGGAATAAGTGAAATAGAGAGGTAAGTTAGGAAGTTACTACAGTAGAAGACAAGTTGGACTAGACTTTGCTTAGAGAAAATGACCAGAGTGTTAAGGAGAATATGTCAAATGAAGTGAATTTGGAGAACCTGAAAATGTATGTGACCTTGAGAACTTTCTGGGAAGATACAATAGCTAACTTTGAGTATTTGAAGATCTCTCACAGAAAAGGGATTTGGCATATTTCTGTGAACTTGGGGTAAGGTGGAGCAGAGGGGAAGACATGATAGTAGCAGATGTTAAGGGAATCAATTTTAGTTCATAATAAGGATTTTCTAACAGAATAGTTCCAAGGTAGAATTGACTAAAGGTAGGGAAAGCTAGCGTAGAGTTTCAAACTGAGTTTCTAAGCTAAAAAAAGCTCCTTGGAGAGGAGAGGTGAATCTGTCATTAATGGTTAGTTGGCATAGAAGAACTCTATAATCCCTTCTGATGCTGAATTTCCATGATTCAGATTAACATGTTCCTCTGTCACTTGTATGACTTGTAAGTTGACGGTTGGATTCCGGGGTTTTGATCAGACTCAGGTGCCATCTCAGTGACCACAGCTATTGGCACTGGAGTCTTCTTTCATTGAGAAGCACATAATGGCTGGTGGTTTTTTTGCAAAGTTAATAGCTGTTTCTCCTCAATGCCTAGAATTGATTAGGAGTTGCAAAATGATGGTATTCTAATTATATCATACCTATTTTAGTTATTTTAGCTGGAATACTTTTATAAAGAGACATTTCTCCTCATCTATTATTTGGTTACCAAATGATATAGTTTCTGTAGGGCTTCCCTGGTGGCTCAGTGGTAAAGAATTCCCCTGCCAATGCAGGAGTCAGGAGTTTGATCCCTGGGTGGGAAGATCCTCTGGAGAAGGAAATGGCAATCTACTCCAATATTCTTGCCTGGGAAGTTCCATGGACAGACGAGCCTAGCAGGCTATAGTTCATGGGGTCTCAAAAGAGTCGGATACAACTTAGTGACTAAACAGTAGTTCCTGTAGGAAAGTCAGGCCAGATAGATGCCTTTTCATTTATTAATCAGTTTTCAAGGTAGTGAGTTGGCTCCTTGTCACCTTCAATTTTCATTACTCTATCAAGTTTTTCTTCTTAGAAAGGGAGAAGAGACTTGTCTGGTCAGTTTCAAGTATTCATAGGTGTGAGGCTGCTCCAGGGTCTTCAGACCTCATCTGCTATCTTGGATTAGAGAGCAACCCTCCCAGTGTCCGCTCCTGTTCTCAAATTAGCTCTTCACATGTTCCAGTGAATACCTGCTGGCAGCTTTGGGGTCTTCCTCTTTTCATATTCATCAACAACCCCTCTGCTCTTTCCTTTTCTAGTTGCTAACACCATACAAGTATTGTGGTTGTTGGTTTGTCACCAGCTGCTTGTATGTTAGGTTTGTGGGGAATACCCTATTACCAAGTTTGGTTGTGAGTGTTTTCCATGAGATTTTGGTTTTGTTGTCTAGTTGCTTGGTTTCAATGTGAAGATCATGGAGATTAAAACAAAAAAGTCTCCCTACTACCAATGTCATCTTCCCAGAGAGAGGTTAAAATCCTGGAAGAATTAGAGTAGAATTGAGAATAACTGAAATTTCTGACTTGATGAGTGGTAATTTTCATGGATAAGGATTAAAAATAGAGAAGGAGAAAGGCATTGAATGGAATATGAGATCAGTTTTTGATTTCTTAATTAGAAATATTTGTGAGATACCCTAAGAGAAATGCTTTCTTAAGACATAAAGTGAGTGAAAGTGAAAGTCGCTCAGTCTTGTCTGACTCTTTACGACCCCATACAGTCCATGGGATTCTCCGGGCCAGAATGCTGGAGTGGGTAGCCTTTCCCTTCTCCAGGGGATCTTCCCAAACCAGGGATCGAACCCAGGTCTCCTGTATTGCAGGTGGATTCTTTACCAGCTGAGCCACAAGGGAAACCCTTCTTAAGACACATGTCTCTAGAGTTTGATAGAGAGAGTTAGGTGATGAAAGATCAGCACTTCGAAGGTAATTGACGCCATTATAAGTTGGATAAATTATTATTTTGGTAAAAATTACCATGTGAAAAACCAGCAGAACAGAAAGCATTTAACTGAAGATGAAAGAGACACTAATAAGCATTTGTGAGTGGGTAGTTTTATGTATTTGCCATAAATATGTACAACAAATGCAGGTTTACAGAGCAGCAATCCAAAGGGGATGACACTTTTCAAAGCTCCAGTTATATGGATGCATCAGGGTTTTTGGCTATTAGGTGTATGTAGATGCTATATATATTAAGTATAAAGAGAATGAATTTATAAAGTATTTTTCCTATTAGAAAAATAGATGTTAAATATTCATAAAAATGAAAGTCTTAGATGAAGATGTTAACTATTCATTAGCTACAAGGTTTAATATTTTTAGTAGATTCTAGTGTCCTATCACAGATCTTCTGTTTTAAGAGTATATGAAAGTGTCTGTCTTACGAGCTGTTCCAGATGCTCAGGAGCTCTGATCTCAAAGGGGGTGTTTTAAATGGTAATATGCATATTTAGGGGCTCCCCTGGTGGCTTAGATGGTAAGAATATGTCTGCAATATGGGAGACTCGGGTTCGATCCCTGGTTTGGGAAGATCCCCTGGAGAAGGAAATAGCAACCCACTCCAGTATTCTTGCTTGGAGCAAGAATGAATGAAATGCTGTGGAGAATGAATGCATGAAGAATGAATGCTATGGAGCCTGGTGAGCTACAGTCCATGGGGTCTCAAAGAGTTGAACACAACTGAGCAACTAACACACACACACACACACACACACACACTTGGACATTCCTTTTTAAACATCTTGTTAGCATTAACTATCACCCCAAATGACTACTTTTGACCTGTCTTTTATGTTTCTTCTTTCTGAAATCAGGCCAGTCTTCAGAGACCTGAGATTAAACTTGAATCACTAAAAGAAGATATTAAGGAATTCTTTAAAATATCAGGTTTGTAAGTTGCTTTTTATTTTTCTTTCTCTAATTCTTTAAAACAAAATAAGGAAAGAGTTTATTTTGAAGGGATATTGTATCGGCAGCCAGTTACTTGTTTAAAATTGTGAAAGAGTGGTAGGATAGGTTTGTATCTGAAGTGAATTAGAACTTTCAGACATTTCTGCAGAAATTCAGCAACACTGGTAATAACTGCTTTACATTGATCAGTTTTAAATAGTGTTTACCTTCCTGGTCAAAATACATCCTGAATGTATTAAAATCTCCTTGGTTAAGTATCTTGTCTTTTACCTTTCATCTGCGACTTTTTTCTTTCTCTGCTTTTCTCTCTTTTCTACCCTTCAAAGAAAACAGAAGAAAATCTCAGCTTTTAGAGCAAGCTGTTAAGCTTTTGCACTTGGGAACTGAGATATTAAATGGTTTACTTACCCAAGTAAGTTGATCAAAAATAATAGTTAGTAGCCAAGTGAACTGATCTGACTGGTGTTGCCTTATAATAGTCTGCTTCTCTTGTTTAGGAATTTACTGACTAGGTAATTGTCATGAATTACTTGTGATCTTTGTCAAGTGCCTGGCTGTTTCTCCCCCTTCTGTTGGCGTATTCCTCATAGCACTGACAGTACAACTGCCAAAGATTTTGGTATTTGTTGAGTGCCATAACAGTGGAGGAAGGAAATATTCTCACCTTAAGAAAACGACACCATAGTTTTACTTACAAAGTAATAAATCAGGTTGACAACTTTGTATTTAGTGTTAGCCAAGGGAATATTGGTAAATGTATAAGAAATAATTCCTTAGAATAACACTTTACACTAGCAGTTGGCAGTTGATAAAGTTCTTTCACAGTAAATATGATGTTAAAGTTTTTGTGAAATAAATTCAATTTTAATGTATGTTTACTTTAAAAACTAATATGTTTATATATGTTTTCCTTTTTTTAAAACAGGTTGGGAGAAAAAACTTCAGAATGCTGTGTATAGTGAACTGAGTGTGTGAGTTTTTCCTCCCTATTTTGAGATACTCTTATTACATTTAGCTATATTTGCTTTGTAAGTAATGAATATAGTTTTACTATGTGTACTCATTGTTATTATTTCTTTTTTGAAATACTCATTATTAAGAATATTACTATTTTTATTTATCTGAATTTGTTCTCAGAGTTTGCTGAAGTGTGTAGAACTATTTGTCATTACAAGAAATACAGATCCTGAATGTTAACCTTTGTAGTTTATTTAATGTTCCATTGTTCATCAGCTATTTATTGCTAGCACTATAGAGGGCACTGGGGATATAGCACAGAACAGTGAACAGTTTCTGTCCTCGTGAGGTTTATGATCTAATTGAGTTCTTAAGTCTTTTTTTCCCTGCTACCAATGTATCTGTGTCTGTAGCCTCTCTAGTTTCTCACACTCCTGTTTCCAATTTGCCCCTTTTAATCTGCTGTTACTTGGAAAAGGAAATAACCTGGTTTACCAGAATGGTTTCTAAAACAAAGAGATGGATGCTTGTGGATTTGTGCTTAGACACACGTTTTTAAAATTAATTATTTGCTTCTTTGCTTATTGCTATCTTTTGAGTTGGTTTATAACTTAAACTCATAAATAAAGTGCCATCTATTAAGTAAAGCTGATTGTGATCATACCTTTGGTTCTAGTCACTAAAGNTTACCAGAATGGTTTCTAAAACAAAGAGATGGATGCTTGTGGATTTGTGCTTAGACACACGTTTTTAAAATTAATTATTTGCTTCTTTGCTTATTGCTATCTTTTGAGTTGGTTTATAACTTAAACTCATAAATAAAGTGCCATCTATTAAGTAAAGCTGATTGTGATCATACCTTTGGTTCTAGTCACTAAAGGAAAAGGTATTTATCAAAGACAAGTAAGGTTTTAAAACTCTCCAAATGTAGTAGAGATACCATGAGTATCTCTACTACATGAGTTGATTAAACTAATATGGACATGGTGATTTACCCCTGTCTATTACAGCTTGTAACTTCAGTGTCTGTCTCTGATACTGGCAGAATAATAGCATCTGTTGTGTATAATTCCAGATATTAGATTCTCATCTCAGTAGATACTCCTGATGATTGCTATTTTTGTGGTATAATGCATTCCTGAAAGTTGTTCTGTGAGACAGAGTGCCTTTTTACTTGATGGCATGGACATATCCTTGATATCCTACGTAATAGACATTAAGTAAGTATTTTATAAATATTCAATAACTTGTTGGGATATTTGAAGGAGTTCAGTAAAACTGCCTATTTTCCTCACTTGGGTTCTGAACAAATAAAGAAAATAAAATATAAAAACAAATGGGAAATCAAAACTATACTTGGGATAAAGATTGGGTAGGAGGACATAGCTTAGTGCAAGAGCCAAATAAACTCTTTAGCTGAACTCCAGACTCAGACTTAACCTTCTACTTAAATAGCATTGTGAGTACATTCAGTTTATTCTTCCAAAATTTAAAAGTTGGAGAGGGCATTTCTTCTCTTCTGGGGTATAGTGAGT
>SJYA01001089.1:2796522-2839322 GCA_006410615.1 Neotragus moschatus
AGTGAGTAAAGCCCTGGAAAGAGGTCAAGTATGTTACAGGGAAGCAGTTTGTTTCATATGAAAGGGCACATCTGGAGTCGAGGAAGAAGTCCTCATGCAAATCAGGAAAGTAAGTGGACTTAGCATATTCTGGTCCATTTTTTCGTTGGCAGAAACCATTAGATGCATAGGTAAATAAAGCAAAACTAAGATAGAAATATCTATTAATATAAATGATTGGAACTGAAAAAAAAATGCATGTACTCTCATTCCTAGTAGAACTGTGGCCATGTGAGCTATATACATCGTACCTGGAATTTGCTCATGTCATACTTATTTTAGTAATCATTCCAAAGATTTTAGTCAGATTTTTATTTAACAAGTATAACAGAAATTTTTCTACAATCTTTTATTACATGAAATATAACATTAGCCCAGGTTAGCTCTTTCCACTTCAAAACTGCATACTTTAACTACTATTGTGCTAAAAACTATTTAATATTATATCAGTGATAATTTACATTAATTGTTTATGTCCAGCACTGTGGTAATAAGCACTTTATAGTCATTGTCTATATTAGGTAGTCTTTATAACACCCTACAAAGTAGATTTTATTATTCTAATTATTTTACAGAAGAGAAAACTGAGTCTAAGATCACTTAAGTAACTTGCTAAAAATCATGTAGCTAGTAAATGGCAGTGCTGGGATTTCACCTCTAGTGAAACATATTCTAAAGCCATACATTTTACTACTTCTCACATATACTTGCATCTTGATTTTTACCTAGATTAAAAGTGTTCTAAAACAAGAATTATGTCTTACATTTCTTTGCATATCTCCTATAGCATCAAATAAATGACACTGAGTCAGCAAGTAGTTATTGAGCCACCCCTAGGACTAGCACATCATAAATACCTTTTTGAATTGAGAAAACTTTGTGAAACTATTAACCCTAAATATTTACAGTAAATATTTAAGAAAGTCTTTACATTGAAAATATACCAATTTCTTTGTCTCCTAGTCTTTATTGTATTTTATGTAGAGCAGTTTGGAGAAGGAAATGGCAACCCACTCTGGTATTCTTGCCTGGAGAATCTCATGGACCAGAGGAGCTGAGGGGGGGACTACAGTCCATGGGGTTGCAAGGAGTTGGAGGGTCTACTACCTCTAAAATGTATGACTTTAGAATATGTTTCACTAGAGGTGAAATCCCAGCACTGCCATTTACTAGCTACATGATTTTCAGCAAGTTACTTAAGTGATCTTAGACTCAGTTTTCTCTTCTGTAAAGTAATGACTGAAGAGACTGAGCATGCGTATAAGAATTAGAAGATATATTATTTTCCTTATGGAATACAAATGAAAAGAACCTTCCTTTAACCTTTAACCTTCCATATATGTATATATTATAAAAACATATACCACAATTTGCTGTTATAGTATATATATGCAAGTGTCTAGCATATTTTGGAGAGGTATAAATGTTGAATGATAGTGGGCCTCGAAACAGAAAGATTTTTAGGTTAATGAGTACCTTACACTAGATCACCAGACTAGGTCAGTCTTTTATAGACATTCAAAGTGTTCTCTAAAGAGTCCTCAGGTAGTAGACCTAGGCATTTCTAAAATGTCCTAGTCATGGTTCTTCTTGCCCTCTTAGTCTTAAATGTTACACATAACAAATGTTATGTTCAGAGCTGGGTGCTGGCATAATGCACAAGTAGGTAGATAGTATTTGCTTTTTATGGAGCTTACATCCCGTGGGGCACAGAGACTTTACAGACGCAGTTACAGTAGCATATAGTAAGTGCTATAATAGGGTAAGTGCAAGCATTACATAGGGCAGGTGGTTAACTCAGATTGGAGGTGTCATGATGACTTGTCACAGGAAATAATATACAGACTGAGATCAGAAAGCAAAGCTACAGTTAGGGGAAGGAATAGAGAAGAAAAATGCTTTAGGCACAAGTGGACAACAGGTACAGATGTTTCACACATGCACGTGTGTTTAGTCGTGTCCAACTCTTTTGTAATCTCGTGGACTGTAGCCTTCCAGGCTCCTCTGTCCTTGGGATTTCCCAGGCGAGAATATTGGAGTGGGTTGCCATTTCCTCCTCCAGGGGATCTTCCCGGCCCAGGGACAGAACCCACATCTCTTGCATCTCCTGTACTGGCAGGTGGATTCTTTACTACTGACACCACCTGGGAAGCCCATAGATGTTTAGAAGTGGAAAAGAATGTTGTATATTGGCAGAACAAAAATTGTATGGCTGGATGGTAGAGGGCAAAGGGCCATAGGAAAGAATGAAGCTAGATCTGTAGGCAGGCTTGTGTCTGTTACTCAAGGATTTGTAGACTGGATCCTAAAAGCATTTGGGTACCATTTTAGGATTTAGTAGTAACATGATCACATTTGCATTTTAGTTATTTAGCAATGTGCATATGGGCATGCTAAGTTGTGTCTGACTGTTTGTGATCCCATGGACTGTAGCCTGCCAGGCTCCTCTGTCCAAGGGATTCTCAAGGCAAGAATCCTGGAATACATTGCCATTTCCTTCTCCAGGAGATCTTCCTGACCCAGGGACTGAACCCACATCACTTGCACTGTTGGCGGATTCTTTACCATATGAGCCACCTGGGAAGCCCATTCAGTAATGTACTGGGTATCTAGTATGTGCCAGGTCTTACGCTAGGCACTGGAAATACAATCACTGGTGAATAAAGAACACACCACTCCTGACTAACAGCCAGGCAGACTGACAAATAGGTTGAAGATCGTGTAGATGCAGGGGAGACTGCTTATGAATATGTCAGATGAATGCGAGCAAGTAATGTCATTGCCTAAATCAGAGTCAGTGAGGTAGTGAAAGATGAGTGGTATTTAGAGGGATTTGGAGAGACAGGAAGAGGGAGGGGTAAAGAGTGACATCCAGGTTTCTGTATTGTTCCTCTGCTGATCCTCATCTCTTTGTATTACTAAATGTGAAATCCATGAGGACAGAGATTTTAATGTGTTTTATTTTCTGCTGTATTTCTATAGCCTTGAACACTTGGTAGATTCTCATTAAATATAGCTGAATAAATAGCTTTATTTTGGTTTTAATATGAATAATTTTGGGGTGACCACTTCTTACCTTTTTTTCTGGATAAATTTCATTGAGCTTAAATAACCCTTAAAGTAAGAAAGCGTTAGTCACTCAGTTGTGTCCGACCCTTTGTGACCCCATGGACTACAGCCCACCAGGCTCCTCTGTCCATGGAGTTCTCTAGGCAAGAATACTGGGGTGGGTTGCCATGCCCTTCTCCAGGGGATCTTCCCGAACCAGGGTTTGTACCCGGGTCTCCTGGTTTGCAGGCAGATTCTTTACCATCTGAGCCACCAGGATCTTTTCCAAATAATCTTTAAGATCTTCAGTAAATGCTCTCAAGTTTCTAAATTTCAAAGTTTATTAAATTTAGAAATAATTACGGTTAAAATGGAAGATTTTAGAATTACATTCCATTATAAAACATATATAACTTTACAAGTAATATAGTGAGCAGTATAAAATATATAACTTTTAAACGATCTTGCATATAACAAATACTGAGGTATCTAGAAATTACCAGAGGTTTTTTTGTGTGTGTGTGAGTGGGGAAAGGTGATTTGTTTAGGTACATGGAATGCAGATTTTAGTAGAAAAAACAATTAGAAATAATCAGTTAGTGAAACTGTCTAAAGTCCCCCTTTAGATGTCCCTGTTTGGATGAGGAGTTTCTTGAGAACTCAGTGCATGGTTCTTGATTGTTAGAATATGGTTGCTTTACATGGGTATAATTTCTATGACTAATTTTAATTGGAGGTATCAGTTGTGAAAGAGACTGAAACCTCTAAGGAAATGTTAAATTGTTGTGTTTTCCTATTGCCTTCTCTATGACTTTATATCACTCTGTGCCTCAGTCGTTACATTTCAACCATCCTGGCTTTTTCTGATTTTTAAACATTCCACAGTTTCCCACCTCAGAGTGTTGTCCTTTTGCTGTCCTTTTGCTTGGAATGTTGGTTGGCTCCTTTTCACTCATGTCTTGATTCAAACATTAGGTTTCCTAGACACCTTCCCTGCCCTTCCAAATCATTTAGACTTTATCCTGCTCTCATTCTCTCATGGCATTTACTACTCTTTTATGTTATTCTATTTGTTTGACTGTCTTTCTTCACTAGAATGTTAGGTACATGAGAATAGGAGACATTGTCTTAATCTCACCATGAGATTAAGACAATCTCACTAGAATGGCTCAAATATTTGTTGAATAAATGAATCTGTTTTCTTAATAAAAACAATATATTTTGAATATAAAATGTCATGTTACACAGAATACAGAATTTATGACATTAAATTTAAAATTTTTTATTAAATCTGTGAATTAATATAGTATGTAATATATTACATGCTAAAATATGGCTATTACAAAAGAGTATTTTATACTATCATTTCAATTCTTTGGAAAAGGAAATTGGGAGAATTGAGAAAATTTGATATTTTAGTAAGTTAATGGACTTGTTTAGATTTCAGATTTTTAAAATTTCTGTTATAATTATATATTAAAATTAACAGTTGTGAAAATTCCTTATGAGCACTTACAGAGCTAAATAATTTTAAAGTTATCTCAATCTATGAATTCCACTTTAACTTTTAATGTCATTAAATTGCTAATTTAAAGTTACAATGGTAGTAGGATAAGAATTAAAGTTTTGTTAGGTTGTTGTACCTTGTGTAAGTACATAGAACTGCTAGCAAATGTTCTGTTTCATGTATCATGATCTGTAGAGGTTAAGTAATTTCTAACCAACAAACTGATTAATTATCAAGAGTGGTATATAATATTTAGCTCCCTCTTTCTGTCCGCAGGTTTCCTTTACCTAGTCATCCTGCTGCACCTCCTGAACATCTTAAAGAACCTTTGGTATACATGCGGAAAGCACAGGTTGGCTATTGTTCATTTGAATTTTATTATTCCATAGCAAGTTATATAATGCAGGATGAAAGATCCTTATTAACATTAGGAGTATATTTATTATATGAAAGACTGGATAAGGACTACTAAAGTGATGCAAATAGTATTTGTATGCTGTTTATATTCGGTAACCAAGGATTACACTTACTTAATTTCGATAGTAATTCTGAAAATACTGAGTAGAAGGGAAAAAAATCTTGTAACATACAGGCCTAAGATTTAAAATATGATAACAGTATTATGCACTGATTTGTTCCTCAAGTTCTGTGATATTAATAGAAAGAATAGAGAATGAACTGACTCATTCTTCCGCTAAAATTTTGGCTTTTGACACCAGTGTTACTGATAGTGTATTTGAAATATATTTGTTTTCACAACAGGTTGTTACATACTAGTTGTATTCAGTTGCAGAATCGAAATGAATCCTGTAATCTAAGATGAACTGAAAAACAATGAAAAGTCACTTTAAAAGAATAAAATAAAATAATTTAAATGGAAAGACTATAAAAAGCTGTTAAAATAGAAACAATAAGCTGTCTAAATGCCCCTAATTCTTTAGCTGGCCTTTGCCTTCGCCCAGCCTGGTCTACCCGCCTGTGATGTAGGAGCCTTTCATGAGCCTGTTCATGAGCCTTCCTCACATGCTGGGGACCCTCTAACTGCCACTCCTGAGGCTTTAATGGACATCATAAGCTGACCTTCTTTCTCCATCGTAGTATCAGAAACTATTATGAAAATTTTGAAATACACGCTGGAGAACTCCTATGAACCCATCACCCAGCTTCAGCAATTACACAGTGGCTCTGCTGCTCCTGAGAGTGTTCTGCTGCTTTGAGTTACTGTGTTTCACATGCTGGATGTTAGGCAGATTTTTAGTTTTCTGCTTTCATTTTAATTTTTAAAAACCATTAAAATTGGAGGGTGAAAGGAAGTGATATAAACAAAAAACATGGAGATATTTGAGGAAATATTAATGTGTAGTATATTTCTATTTCTCAGTTCAGTTCAGTCGCTCAGGTGTGTCCGACTCTTTGCGACCCCATGAATCACAGCACGCCAGGCGTCCCTGTCCATCACCAACTCCCAGAGTTTGCTCAAACTCCATCGAGTCAGTGATGCTATCCAGCCATGTCATCCTCTGTTGTCCCCTTCTTCTCCTGCCCCCAATCCCTCCCAGCATCAAAGTCTNTCTCTTCTTTCTAGGCTTACCCACTAGATCAAGAGTTGGCATGCTACAGCCCATGGGCCAGATCTGCCCTGCTACCTGTTTTTGTATTGTGGGCAAGCTAGGAATTTTTTTTTTTTTTTAACATTTTCAACTGGTTGAAAATCAAAAGAAGAATACTGTCTTGAGATCGATGAAAATTATAGGAATTAATAAAATGTATTTATTAGAAAATAGCCATGCTCCTTTATTTACATGTTGTTTCTTGCTTTTGCAATACAGTGTCAGAGTGAAGTAGTTGCATTGGAGACTTTATGACCTGTAAAGTGTAAAATTTTTAACCACTTATAGTTTGCAAATCCCNTCGATGAAAATTATAGGAATTAATAAAATGTATTTATTAGAAAATAGCCATGCTCCTTTATTTACATGTTGTTTCTTGCTTTTGCAATACAGTGTCAGAGTGAAGTAGTTGCATTGGAGACTTTATGACCTGTAAAGTGTAAAATTTTTAACCACTTATAGTTTGCAAATCCCTTGATTGAATTATTCTGTTCTTTAAGAGCATGAACTGTGCTTTTATCCTCAACATCTAAGCATAGTCCCTAGCTCACAGAACACTCTCAGTAAATGTTTGCTGAAATGCAGTTGACTCTTGAACAACATGGGTTTGAACTACATGGATCCACTTCTATGTGGATTTTTTCTTCAGTGCTAAATACAATACTAAACTATCCTGGGTTGGTTGAATCTGTAGATGTGGAACCACAGGTATGGAGAGCCAGCTATCTGGTTATACTCAGATATTCCACTATGTTAAAGGTTGGCATCCCTAACCTCCCAAAAGTCCAGGGTCAGCTGTAACTGGTTCTTTAACCATGGTCACGCTAAACACCTCCGCCACCAGTTAGCATTTGCTTGTCTTGCCGTTTGTTCTTCTCTAGGGCCTTGTTCTTGACCTCCCCGATCTGTCAGGCAGTTGTCTTCTTTGTGTGAAAGCTACCTAGTCTGGACTGAACATACAGAATGCTGTTCTGTATGTTCTCTCTCCCACCTCATTCACACCTTTTACCCCATCGGATTTCTACTCTGCCTGGCATTTTAGTCCTCAGCCTAAGGCTGCCTCTACTGTCTCCTATCTCTCTTCCCCTAAACTGTTGAGTACTTAGGGAAGAAATCATGTAAGATCTATGTTTACCAGTAGTTTAGTCTAAATCCATTTATTTATCTTTCAGTGGGTTCATTTTGCTGCATCTCACTCCTTTTATTATTAATTATCTGCTTTTGATGGTCAATACCAAAATCAGATTGATTATATTCTTTGCAGCCAAAGATGGAGAAGCTCTATGCAGTCAGCAAAAACAAGACTAGGAGCTGATTGTGGCTCAGATCATGAACTCCTTATTGCAAAATTCAGACTTAAAATTGAACAAAGTAGGAAAAACCACTAGACCACTCAGGTTTGGCCTACATCAAATTGCTTACAGTTATACAGTGGAAGTAACAAACAGATTCAAGGGATTAGATCTGATAGAAAGAGTGCCTGAAGAACTATGGACTGAGGTTCATGACATTATACAGGAGGCAATGATAACACCATCCCCAAGAAAAAGAAATGCAAAAAGGCAAAATGGTTGTCTGAGGAGGCCTTACAAATAGCTGAGAAAAGAAGAGAAGCTAAAGGCAAAGGGGAAAAGGAAAGATATACCCATTTGAATGCAGATTTCCAGAGAATAGCAAGGAGAGATAAGAAAGCATTCCTCAGTGATCAATGCAAAGAAATAGAGGAAAACAATAGAATGGGAAAGACTAGAGATCTCTTCAAGAAAATTAGAGACAGCAAGGAAACATTTCATGCCAAGATGGGCACAATAAAGGACAGAAATCGCATGGACCTAACAGAAGCAGAAGATATTAAGAAGAGGTAGCAAGAATACACAGAAGAATAGACAAAAAAGACCTTCATGACCCAGATAATCCTGATGGTGTGATCACTCACCTAGAGCCAGACATCCTGGAATGTGAAGTCAAGTGGGCCTTAGGAAGCATCTCTACAACCAAAGCTAGTGGAGGTGATGGAATTCCAGTTAAGCTATTTCAAATCCTAGAAAATGATGCTGTGAAAGTGTTGTGATCAATATGCCAGTAAATCTAGAAAACTCAGCAGTGGCCACAGGACTGGAAAAGGTCTGTTTTCATTCTAGTCCCAAAGAAGGGCAATGCCAAGGAATGCTCAAACTACTACACAGTTGTACTCATCTCACACACTAGGAAAGTAACGTACAAAATTCTCCAAGCCAGGCTTCAACAGTACAGGAACTCTGAACTTCCAGATGTTCAAGCTGGATTTAGAAAAGGCAGAGGAACCAGAGATCAAACTGCCAACATCTGCTGGATACTAGAAAAAGTAAGAGAGTTCCAGAAAAACAACAACTTTTGCTTTATTGACTATGCCAAAGCCTTTGACTGTGTGGATCACAACAAACTGTGGAAAATTCTGAAAGAGATGGGAATACCGGACCACCTGACCTGCCTCCTGCAAAATCTATATGCAGGTCAAGAAGCAACATTTAGAACTGGGCATAGAACAACAGACTGGTTCCAAATTGGGAAAGAAGTACGTCAAGGCTGAATATTGTCACCCTGCTTATTTAAATGTATATGCAGAGTACATCATGTGAAATGCCAGGCTGGATGAAGCACAAGCTGGAATCAAGATTGCCAAATATGCAAATGACACCACCCTTATGGCCGAAAGTGAAGGAGAACTAAAGAGCCTCTTGATGAAAGTGAAACAGGAGAATGAAAAAGTTGGCTTAAAACTCACCATTCAGAAAACATGGCATCTGGTCCCATCACTTCATGGCAAATAGAGGGAAACTGGGTATCAGATCCTTGGGAATTCTCCATAGTATCTTCTCAATTTTTCTATACATCTAAAACTCTTGTAAAAAAATCAAGTCTACCAAAAAAAAAAAAAAAAGATAAACAGTGGAGACCTTATATTTGGAAACAGTGAGACTTTATTTTGGGAGGGGGCTATGTTTTGGGGTTGTCATTTCTTTCTCTAGGATTTACCCTTATAATATTTCTCACTGCCTTCTAGGAAACCTTCAATGACTGCCTGTTGCCTAATAAATGAGGTTCGTACTCCAAAGCCCACCATGAAGAGTTTTTACTGTCTGTCCCCAGCAGAGAGTCTCTGCTGTCTTATAACTGCCCTTTGTGCGCATCCGAGTGAAGTGTTTTGCCTTTCCTGTTGCATCTTTAGCACTTTTTGTTTTGCTGTTGGGGAAAGCCCTCTGCTTGTTCTGTATTATGTAAATCCCATTTAGTTTGTGTCAGCTTAGATGGCATCTCTTCGCTGAGGTTGTTGTTACTCCTGTTGAAAGGATTTCTCCCTCTTTTGAACTCTGGTAGCACGCTATCCCTGGAGGAGGGCAAGACAACCCAGACCTTTATGTAGCTGAAACTTAGTAAGTTTATAATGCATCAGTAAGAAAAGGCATTTCCCATCTTTTCTTACAGTGTTTATTTAAAAGATGTATACTGAATGCCCACGAGAAGAAGACACTCTACTGTGTGCTGTGGAGATTCAGAAATAAATTAAATAGAGATTCTGCCTTCAGGGAACTACATGATTTGATCATTGAAATAAGACTTGGACCCATGTATCTGTAACACAAGGTAGAAAGTGCTGCCTGCCAAAGGGAAGGTGGCCAAGAAATCTGGGCTGATAAGGGGAAGAGGCTTATTTTACTGCGTCAACCTTTTCCCGAGTGTTTTATGCTGAATCCTCACCCTGAGAGGAGGTTCCACAAAAGGGAGTTTCAGGAACAAGTAAATTTGCTAATGGAAGCACACATTGCCTTCCTCTTATTGAATCACAGTTTATTTTTTTTAGTAGACTTGATTTTTTACAAGAGTTTTAGATGTACAGAAAAATAGAGAGGATACTATGCAGAATTCTCAAGGATCTGATACCGTTTCCCTTATTAACTTCTTACATTACTATGTACATTCATTACACTTAGTGAACTGATATTAATACCATAGCTGAAGTTCATACTTTATTCAATAGACTCCCTTAGTTTTAACCTCATGTCCTTTTTCTGTTTTAGGCATCCATCCAGGACACCACATTGCATTTGGTTGTCATGTCTCCTTAGGCTCCTCTTGGCTATGACATTTTCTCAGACTTCCCTTGTTTTTGATGACCTTGATGGTTTTGAGAAGTACTGGTCAGGTATTTTGTAGAATATCCCTCTCTTGGAATTCGTCAGATGTTTTTCTCATGATTAGACCGGGGTTGTGAGTTTTTTGTAGGAAGATCACAGACATAAAGTGGCATTTATATTGATTAGCTTGTATCATTGTTCATACTATCAACATGATATATCACTGTTGATGTTGACCTTTATTGCCTGATTGAGGTAGTAATTGTGAGGTTTTTCCACTGTAAAGTTACTCCCCCTCTCCCACCTTAGATGTATACTATACTCTCTAGAAGGAAGTCACAGTTCATACTTAAGGAAGAGAAATTCTGTTCCACCTCCCTGAGTGGGAGAGTATCTACAAAAATTATTTAGAATTCTTCTGCATCGAAGAATTGTCTTCTCTCCCTCATTTATTTACTTATTCAATCATTTATTTATATCAATATGGACTTGTGATTATTTATTGTATACTTTGGTTTTTAATCTAATGCTCCTTACTTTTGCTTACAATTTCTTTTGGTGTGTTAATGGCTCAGAGAGGCTCTTCAGTAGAGAAACAGTTTAATTTTTATTTAACCTAGTGCTGTTCAGACTTATGTGACATATTTCCATATAAAGTACTTTGGGAACTACTTGGCTGCACCTTTCACAGAAAGCAGTATTTGAAGAAATTTATATGCAGTATGATAAATATAAGTTCACAAGTTTTCATGTGAAATAGTAGTAAGCACATAGAGCTCTAATTATGTGCCAGGTACCATTCAAGTATTCACTTATTTAATATTTATGTCGACTCTATGAGATGAGTTACATTTATGGTCTCAGAGAGTGCCAGCTTCACAAAACTACTAAGTGGNAAAAAAAAAAAAAAAGATAAACAGTGGAGACCTTATATTTGGAAACAGTGAGACTTTATTTTGGGAGGGGGCTATGTTTTGGGGTTGTCATTTCTTTCTCTAGGATTTACCCTTATAATATTTCTCACTGCCTTCTAGGAAACCTTCAATGACTGCCTGTTGCCTAATAAATGAGGTTCGTACTCCAAAGCCCACCATGAAGAGTTTTTACTGTCTGTCCCCAGCAGAGAGTCTCTGCTGTCTTATAACTGCCCTTTGTGCGCATCCGAGTGAAGTGTTTTGCCTTTCCTGTTGCATCTTTAGCACTTTTTGTTTTGCTGTTGGGGAAAGCCCTCTGCTTGTTCTGTATTATGTAAATCCCATTTAGTTTGTGTCAGCTTAGATGGCATCTCTTCGCTGAGGTTGTTGTTACTCCTGTTGAAAGGATTTCTCCCTCTTTTGAACTCTGGTAGCACGCTATCCCTGGAGGAGGGCAAGACAACCCAGACCTTTATGTAGCTGAAACTTAGTAAGTTTATAATGCATCAGTAAGAAAAGGCATTTCCCATCTTTTCTTACAGTGTTTATTTAAAAGATGTATACTGAATGCCCACGAGAAGAAGACACTCTACTGTGTGCTGTGGAGATTCAGAAATAAATTAAATAGAGATTCTGCCTTCAGGGAACTACATGATTTGATCATTGAAATAAGACTTGGACCCATGTATCTGTAACACAAGGTAGAAAGTGCTGCCTGCCAAAGGGAAGGTGGCCAAGAAATCTGGGCTGATAAGGGGAAGAGGCTTATTTTACTGCGTCAACCTTTTCCCGAGTGTTTTATGCTGAATCCTCACCCTGAGAGGAGGTTCCACAAAAGGGAGTTTCAGGAACAAGTAAATTTGCTAATGGAAGCACACATTGCCTTCCTCTTATTGAATCACAGTTTATTTTTTTTAGTAGACTTGATTTTTTACAAGAGTTTTAGATGTACAGAAAAATAGAGAGGATACTATGCAGAATTCTCAAGGATCTGATACCGTTTCCCTTATTAACTTCTTACATTACTATGTACATTCATTACACTTAGTGAACTGATATTAATACCATAGCTGAAGTTCATACTTTATTCAATAGACTCCCTTAGTTTTAACCTCATGTCCTTTTTCTGTTTTAGGCATCCATCCAGGACACCACATTGCATTTGGTTGTCATGTCTCCTTAGGCTCCTCTTGGCTATGACATTTTCTCAGACTTCCCTTGTTTTTGATGACCTTGATGGTTTTGAGAAGTACTGGTCAGGTATTTTGTAGAATATCCCTCTCTTGGAATTCGTCAGATGTTTTTCTCATGATTAGACCGGGGTTGTGAGTTTTTTGTAGGAAGATCACAGACATAAAGTGGCATTTATATTGATTAGCTTGTATCATTGTTCATACTATCAACATGATATATCACTGTTGATGTTGACCTTTATTGCCTGATTGAGGTAGTAATTGTGAGGTTTTTCCACTGTAAAGTTATTCCCCCTCTCCCACCTTAGATGTATACTATACTCTCTAGAAGGAAGTCACAGTTCATACTTAAGGAAGAGAAATTCTGTTCCACCTCCCTGAGTGGGAGAGTATCTACAAAAATTATTTAGAATTCTTCTGCATCGAAGAATTGTCTTCTCTCCCTCATTTATTTACTTATTCAATCATTTATTTATATCAATATGGACTTGTGATTATTTATTGTATACTTTGGTTTTTAATCTAATGCTCCTTACTTTTGCTTACAATTTCTTTTGGTGTGTTAATGGCTCAGAGAGGCTCTTCAGTAGAGAAACAGTTTAATTTTTATTTAACCTAGTGCTGTTCAGACTTATGTGACATATTTCCATATAAAGTACTTTGGGAACTACTTGGCTGCACCTTTCACAGAAAGCAGTATTTGAAGAAATTTATATGCAGTATGATAAATATAAGTTCACAAGTTTTCATGTGAAATAGTAGTAAGCACATAGAGCTCTAATTATGTGCCAGGTACCATTCAAGTATTCACTTATTTAATATTTATGTCGACTCTATGAGATGAGTTACATTTATGGTCTCAGAGAGTGCCAGCTTCACAAAACTACTAAGTGGAAGACTTGGAATTTGAACAGCCACTCCAGAATCTGCACTACCTGATTCTGTTCAGCCTTTCTGTATCCAGTTCAGCAATGCTCAGACAAACTCAGGATGAGCTATGTGGTTGAATTTATCTTGGTTTCTGTCAAGCCAGTAACCTTAGTAAAGTTGAGAATTTTGCTAGTTTCATATGACTTCAGTTCTCATCTCCTTCCTAACTGGTCTTTCTGCCTTTTGTATTGTCACTCCAGTTCTTAAAACTTCCAAGACTTTTAGGGTAGAACTTCAGTTCCTTACTTTTGCTTAAATATCTATACATTATCTTGCCCCATTTTACCGTTCAGGTCTCATCTCCTGCCTCTTCTTACTGTCCCTCCCCTTCCTGCCGCTGCATTTCCACGCACATGTACCTTCTCTCTCTCTTCATCTCCTTGGTGTCCTCCAGCAGGAGAACCTGTGCTCATACCGTCCCCCCTACCCCAGACTGCCTCCCCTCGAGCCCCACATGTTTCTGGCTAACTTCTACACATTCTCTAGGTGATGGTTTCTTTAGGAAGGCTTTCTGACCCCTCGCTCTCAGCTACTCAGATACTTTTCCTGCATCTCCAGTCCTCCACATGCGAGGCACCCTGCCCTTCCTACCACAATACTTGGGTTGTCTGTATGGTCACTAGATTCTGTAGAGCAGAACCAGCGTCTCTCTTCCCACATTGTATCTGCAACCTCTGGCATGGTTTCCTGCCCATGGTAGACACTCAGGAGATTTTTTTTTTTTTAATGATGAATGAATTACATAGTGAAAAATGGAAATATCCCCTTTAGGAAAATATTTATACCCTTATTTTGAGTAATTTCACTTCTTGAGCCTTATCTAAAGAAAAGAATCAGAGATAATAGCAAAAAATTTAAAGGCATCTAAAGAAAGCAATAGGGCCTGCTTAAATATAACATAGAATCTCCAAAAGACAGTTACACAGGCATCAAAAATGGCATTTTTAGAGAAGTATAATGAGGTGAAATTTCATATGATATAATCTTAATTCAAAAAAGAAAACTATAAAACAATATAATTCTACTTTAATTAAGTGTATATATATCCAAGTGCATATATACACACATATACATCTCAGTTGTACACATACATGCATAGAAAAAATGAAGAGAATAAAATAGTAACTGGTTATTTTTGACTGGTGGAAATTTATGAGTGCTTATTTATTATTTTATTCTTTACATATTGTATGTTTTTTCATATTATCTTGAATAAATATATACTTTTGATTATCATAGAATTACTAAAGCCTTTTTCCATTAGAAAGCTGGGTTATTATTATTTTGTTTTACTTTATTCATTTCAGTGTGAAGAGAGTAATTTAAAATTTTATAATTTCATAAGTTTTTCATGCTATGTGTTTGTTCAGTTCAGTTCAGTTCAGTTGCTCAGTCGTGTCCGACTCTTTGTGACCCCATGAATTGCAGCACGCCAGGCCTCCCTGTCCATCACCATCTCCCAGAGTTCACTCAAATTCATGTCCATTGAGTCGGTGATGCCATCCAGCCATCTCATCCTCGGTCGTCCTCTTCTCCTCCTGCCCCAGTCTCTCCCAGCATCAGAGTCTTTTCCAATGAGTCAACTCTTTGGCATGAGGTGGCCAAAGTACTGGAGTTTCAGCTTTAGCATCATTCCTTCCAAAGAACTCCCAGGGCTGATCTCCTTTAGAATGGACCCGTTGGATCTCCTGGCAGTCCAAGGGACTCTCAAGAGTCTTCTCCAGCTCCACAGTTCAAAAGCATCAATTCTTTGGTTTTTAATGACTTCTTATTTATTTTCATTACTATGAAAAAGTAGCAAGATGATAATTAATACCCATTTAAAGATTTCAGTAGAATTGCAATTCTTTTGTGAATCTTTTACCTCTCATGGCTTAGAAACTACCTTATTTATAAAATTCTTGAAATCCTTTGAGTTAATACCATAGCTTTCAATTATTAGGGAAACTGATTAGAAAGCAACAATAATTTCATTTAGAGAGGATATGGGTTTAAGTAAAAGGTAATGTCTTCCTACTTAAACATTTTAAATGTAAAAGACCATCCATTTTCCTTTTAAATAACATTTTAAAAAATCTTTATTTTCTAAGTCTTTGGGATAGAAACTTTTACTTTCTTCTTATTTTATATTGGTGCACTATCATTTTTCAGTAACTTATTTGCTACTTCCACTTTTTGTTGGGTGCTAGGTACACACTGAAAATTTTATTTAAATAATAGCATAGGAATAACTATGAGTTTTTAGCATTTATCTTTGAGACGCAGGGCTTATTTATTCATTTCCACAGATAGAGAAAAATTATGTACCTATAGAACTGGAGCTGGAGCTAAAGTGGACCTTCACATTTATCCAGTCTAAGCTCTGGAGCTCATCTCCTTTTGGTGGAGAACTGGAAACAAGAAATTCACAATTTTAACCCATTTTGATTAAGTCTTTTAATTGTTGGAAAGTTTCTTGCTTGTGTTAAATGGTTATAAGCTCCTTATAACATATACTCACTGGTCTGAGCTTTGTGCTTTGTAGATATAAAGCATTGAATACATGATAATCAGTGAGACAAAGAAATGAATAAATACCACTTAATCAAGATTAGAGTTCTTTAGGGAACTGAAAGGATGACCCCACTTAAAAGCAGCCACTTGCTTCATCTTGGAATTCCCCTCATTGTCAGGAAATTCTGTTACTATTTCTGATGTCTGTGGAAATGACTTTTTTGACTGTGACTTCTATGAAATGACTTCTGACCATCTGACTGAAGTTCTTTCAAAGAGCATCTTGGAAAAATCGTGACAGCCTTTCATACATTTGAAACAGGGAATAGGGAAGACAAGGCCAACCCCTGGGGTCACTCTTCTTTCACTCTTCTTAGGATTTCCCAGGATGTGATGTGTTCTGTTGTCAGCTAGAAGTTTCGATATATCTAGCTTCCTACTGTGTGCCTATTTTTTACATTTTCTATAGATTTTTATGTCTGGATTGGTATAGCCCTTATGAATGTTTTGCAACTTATCCATATTATTTGTTTCTGTCTTATCCTTCTCACCCTCACTACAGGGATAGCTGTTTTATTCATCTTTTAATGGCATATGTTTAATAAGAGCCCAGTAAATATTTGCTGAATCAATGTATTTTCATATTTGAAAACTCAGCTATTAACCTCATGTCCACCTGTTCTAGCCTTAAAATTTTGAATTTTCTGAATTGAACATCCTTTTCCTCTTTCTCTCAGTTTTTCATCTTGTTCTTTCTTCTCTTCTGGATCATTTCCACGTTTTTGCTTTAGTTATGGAACACAGTAAAAAAATAATCAATGAATAAAGCTTTGTTCAGCATTGCTTCAGTTCTTAATATTCTTTTCCATTCTACTCTCATGTGTTGTTTTAAAAAGTTTTCCCATTTGTAAAAATGAGGGTAATGATACATTACTCACAGGATTAATAAAATAACATACTGTAAACACATGTAAATCACTTAGCCCTATTTTTTTCTTTTGGAATGCTTGCTTCTAATATCTAACTTCTTTTTAAAAAGATTTTATTGGAGTATAGTTGATTACAGTGTTGTGTTAGCTTCTGCTCTTCAGCAAGGTGGATCAGTTCTATACATATACATATATCCACGGTTTTTTCGATTTTTTTCCCATATAGATCATTACAGAGTATCAAGATGAGTTCCCGATGCCATTCAGTAGGTCCTTATTAGTTTATTGTTGTTGTTTAGTCACTAAGTCGTGTCTGACTCTTTGCAACCACATGGACTGCAGCATGCCAGGCTTCCCTGTCCTTCATTGTCTCCTGGAGTTTGCTCCAATTCATGTCCATTGAGTCAGTGATGCTCTCTAACCATCTCATCCTCTGCTGCCCTCTTCTTTTCCCTTGAATCTTTCCCAGCATCAGAATCTCTTCCAATTAGTTGGCTCTTCGTATCAGGTCTATTTTTTATGTAGTAGTTTGTATATGTCTATCTCAATCTCCCAATTTATCCCTCCCCTCACTTATTCCCTAGTAACTATGTTTGTTTTCTTTAATTTCTTTTCTGTGAAAATTTTTTTTCTTAAGTAGTTTCTCCATATATTACATCTAATGTTAAATTTAAATTTGGTAAATTGAAATACTTGGTAAGTGGGATAGTCATTTAGGAGAACTGTGATTTGTCACTTAAAGTTTTACTTTGTCAAAACACCTGAGAGATGTTTTTGTCAGAGTGATTTTCTAAAGAATAAGTTAAATATGCTTCAGAATATCTTATTAACATATAATTATAGAAAGTATCATTCTATTTTAAATGGACTTTATGTCTGAGTTTTTAGTAGGTTTTATGCTGTATTAAAATTATGTATTGCAGACTTACAAATATGTACGGTATATATTATGAGCCACACATTGATATCTGTTGTAACTTTTATTTTTATATCTGAGAGTTATTTTCTTTTTATCAACTCAAGAGTCCTCTTATTAGTGGTTGAAAATGATAATTTTTGTAATCATAATTCAATAGCTAGAAATTTAGTTCATTTATATAATGGGGTACATAGAAAAAATCAGGGATTGGATTTTTAATCTTTAGGTAAGTTTTATTTTTAATCTTTAGGTAATTAAAATTCAGTTGGGTTCAGTCACTCAGTCATGTCCAACTCATTGCTACCTCATGGACTGCAGCACGCCAGGCTTCTCTGTCCATCACCAACTCCCAAAGCCTGGTCAAACTCATGTCCATCACGTCGGTGATGCTATTCAATCATCTCATCCTCTGGCATTCCCTTCTCCTCCCACCTTCAGTCTTTCCCAGCATGAGGATCTTTTCAAATGAGTCAGTTCTTCACCTCAGGTGGCCAAAGTATTGGAGGTTCAGCTTAAGCATCAGTCCTTCCAGTGAATATTCAGGACTGATCTCCTTTAGGATGGATTGGTTGGATCTCTTTGCAGTCCAGAGGACTCTCAAGAGCCTTTACCAATGCCACAGTTCAAAAGCATCAATTCTTTGGCGCTCATCTTTCTTTATAGTCCAACTCTCACATCCATACAGGACTGCTGGGAAAACCGTAGCATTGACTAGACGGACCTCTGTTGGTAAAGTAATGCCTCTGCTTTTAAATATGCTGTCTAGGTTGGTCATAGCTTTTCTTCCCAAGGAGCAAGTGTTTTTTAATTTCATGGCTGCAGTCACCATCTGCAGTGATTTTGGAGACCCCCAAAATAAAGTCTGTCACTGTTTCCGTTGTTTCCTCATCTATTCGCCATAAAGTGATGGGACCAGATACCATGTTTCTGAATGGTAGTTTTAAGCCAGCTTTTTCACTCTACTCTTTCACTTTCATCAAGAGGCTTTTTAGTTCCTCTTCGCTTTCTGCCATAAGGGTGGTGTCATCTGCATATCTGAGGTTATTGATATTTCTCCCAGCAATCTTGATTTCAGCTTGTGCTTCTTCCAGCCCAGCATTTCACATGATGTACTCTGCATATAAATTTAAATAAGCGGGGTGATAATATACACCTTGATGTACTCCTTTCCCAATTTGGAACCAGTCTGTTGTTCCATGTCTAGTTCTAACTGCTGCTTCTTGACCTGCATATAGATTTTGCAGGAGGCAGGTCAGGTGGTCCGGTATTCCCAACTCTTCCAGAATTTTCCACAGTTAGTTGTGATCCACACAGTCAAAGGCTTTGGCATAGTCAATAAAGCAAAAGTAGATGTCTTTCTGGAACTCTCTTGCTTTTTCTATGATCTAGCAGATGTTGACAATTTGATCTCTGGGTCTTCTAACTTTTCTAAATCCAGCTTGAACATCTGGAAGTTCACGGTTCCTGTACTGTTGAAGCCTGGCTTGGAGAATTTTGTACATTACTTTCCTAGTGTGTGAGATGAGTACAATTGTATGGTAGTTTGAGCATTCCTTAGCATTGCCCTTCTTTGGGACTGGAATGAAACAGACTTTTTCCAGTCCAGTGGCCACTGCTGAGTTTTCCAGATTTGCTGGCATATTGAGTGCAACACTTTCACAACATCATCTTCTAGGATTTGAAATAGCTCAACACTAGCTTTGTTCGTTAGTGATGCTTCCTAAGGCCCACTTGACTTCTCATTCCAGAATGTCTGGTTCTGGGTGAGTGTTCACACCATCGTGGTTATCTGGGTCATGAAGATCTTTTTTGTCTAGTTCTGTGTATTCTTGCCACCTCGTATTAATATCTTCTGCTTCTGTTAGGTCCATATGATTTCTCTCCTTTATTGTGCCCATCTTGGCATGAAATGTTCCTTTGATGTCTCTAATTTTCTTGAAGAGATCTCTAGTCTTTCCCATTCTATTGTTTTCCTCTATTTCTTTGCATTGATCACTGAGGAATGCTTTCTTATCTCTCCTTGCTATTCTCTGGAAATTTGCATTCAAATGGGTATATCTTTCCTTTTCTCCTTTGCCTTTAGCTTCTCTTCTTTTCTCAGCTATTTGTAAGGCTTCCTCAGACAACTATTTTGCCTTTTTGCGTTTCTTTTCTTGGGGATGGTCTTGATCACTGCCTTCTGTACAATGTCATGAACCTCAGTCCATAGTTCTTCAGGCACTCTTTCTATCAGATCTAATCCCTTGAATCTATTTGTCACCTCTACTGTATAATTGTAAGGGATTTGATTTAGGTCATACCTGAGTGGTCTAGTGGTTTTCCCTACTTTCTTCAATTTAAGTCTGAATTTGGCAATAAGGAGTTCATGATCTGAGCCACAGTCAGCTCCTGGTCTTGTTTTTGCTGACTGTATAGAGCTTCTCCATTTTTGGCTGCAAAGAATATAATCAATCTGATTTTGGTGCTGACCATCTGGTGCTGTCCATGTGCAGAGTCTTCTCTTGTGTGTTAAGGTTCTCATACTTGCTCCACTGACCCCCACAATCTGGAGTTGAGGGAACAAGTGGCAGAAAGCTTATTAGAGGAAATTACTTTTAAGCTGAGATATGAACATTGAATTAGATTTTTCCAGATAAATTTGGGATAAGAATATTGAGAGTGGAAGTAGTTATTGCACTAACTAAAGTTTGGTCATGAATAATATACCCAAATATATTTGAAGTCCTACATCTAAGAGAACTTTTTACAGGAAAAAAGAAAAGAGAGAGAAAAAGATTGAAAACAAACTAGTAAACAAAATTAGTTTGGACTGTATTTTATGAAATTTGTTAAAAGTATTCTTTTATTCTTGAAAACCTATTTCTATATATTTAGTAAACGAAGTCTTATGCATTTCACACAGCTCTGTATTTCTCTTTTTTTTTCTCATCCTCTGTCATCCCCTTCTCTTCTTTTTTTTTTTTTAAATTTTTATTTTTTAGTTTGTTTTGCTTTACAATACTGTACTCATTTTGCCATTTTTTCCTGTTCATTCATTACTTTGGCAGTTGTACCAAAAGTTTTCTAAATTCTTGCAGCGTAACTAAGAATGGAAATCTGTTCAATTATTGAAAACTAATTATGTGCTAGACAAAGTGTGATATGTGCTGTGACAGGTGAAGCAAGAGATACTGTGAGAATCTGTAGGCAAAGGCACTAATATTATCTGAGTGGGAGCCAGGTAAGAGCAGGCTTAATAGAGCTGAAGACCTGAATGGTGAATATAATTTACTCAGGTAATGCAGGAATAAGTATGTTGGAATAAGAGTAGAGCATGGAGCGTTTATTCCCGATAGAGAGTAGTATATTTAGGTCTGCATGTTAAGAAGAAACTCTGAATAATGATATAGCTGTAGTAAAGCTATCAGTGATCATTATCAATGTTCCACTGTTCGAAGTACTTACATCTTTAATTTTTATAGTGATCATATAAAGGAGGTATTATTCTACAATTATTGACTGATTTTAGCTGTCCTTTATGGATAATAAAATATATAGTTATCTCCATTTCTCCTCGTTTGGTCTAAATTTTGGAGCTTTGGTATTATTCTGTTTTTTGTGTGTCAGAAGAGGCCTGTGCTAAAAGACCAAAAAATTATGGTGTTTTAACTTGGCATTAAGAAGAATAATTTACTGAAGTATGATGTATATGGATGATCAATTTATGACTGACCGTTAAAGTTAACTTATTATTTCAAGTTTATGAGAAATACCAGGGAAAGAGAAGAATGTAATCTGTATGGTGAGAAAACAATAAGATCAATATAGATTGTGACACATTCCAAAAGACATCTGCCCTGGACTGTTCAAAAAAGCCAATATGAAAAAGAAAAGGAGTAAAGCGCTCTAGATTAAGCTATACAGAAAGAGACATAACAACCAAATGTAATGTATTAATTTTTAATGGATCCAGGATTTAAAAAGATATAAAGACATTTTGGGGGATAATTGGAAATTTTTGAATATGAGCTAAGATGATGTGAAATATTATTTTTGGTTTTCTCAGGTGTCATAGTGGTATTGTGGTTATATAAGAGAAGGTTCTTTTTTTTTTGGAATTTATTTATTTTATTTATTTATTTATTTTATTTATTTTTTTGGAAAACTCAGTTTTATTTACAGATAAGTCCATTGGTTACATGCTGTTATTTTTGCATTTTACAGATAAGAAAACTGAGGCTTAACTTCCTCAAGAACAAAAACTAAGAAACAGAAAACATAACTTATGAAAAACAACATCCAAAATAATAAAGNTTTTGGGCCTTTTAGAATTATAAACAGTCTCCTTTTAACTTAAAAGAGAAGTTACTTTGGTTTGAAACTGCCTTTATACTGCTAGTGTTCTTTCTCTTAGATTATTAAAGGATTCTCTCAAACTCATCCCTTTCCTAGCACTTAAAGTTCATATAATTTTTATATAATTAATTTTATGTTTTCTCAATAATCATAGCACTCTGTTTCCTTAAGGACTGTTGCTGAATTGATTCTTTTATTAGTCATACTGAGATTCTTCTTTAGCTCAAGAAAAGTTTTCTATAATCACTTCCTTATTGTTTCTGCTTTTCTAATATTATTTTCTTTTCTATTGCCCATGTATTCATAGTTTTTCTTTTCAATTCTATGTTTTTAAGTTTTCCATGCACTATGACCCCTTATTTTCATAATTAGACTAAAATTGTATTGTGCTATATTAGTCTATATTTAACACTGTTCTTTGCTAAAACATTTTTTAAATAAATTCCTTTGATATTTTTAGTTTCAATTTAGTGTTTGAAATTTTAGGAAACTCTGTTGCACTTGTTGTATATTTCATTTTGTCAGCCATTAGTTATCAGGTTATTAATGCCTGATATGCTGGTGTTTCTGTCATTATAATCTTCATTGAATTCTTGGTTTCTTTCCCTTCAGAGTTACAGTTTAAAACTATTTTTGGAAATTATTATTTTCTCCCTAAAATACATGTTGTTGGAAAAATAAGAAAACATATATAAGAAGAAAATTTAAAACAAAAATTACTTATCACATTTAGCAATTAACACTACTATAATTTTTAATTTAATAAACATAGTATTTATTAATTGTGGCTTATTAAGCTGTATTTTATATACATAAAACATAATTTATATAGGTAATTTCCTCTACCGGAATGTTTAAGTAGTCTTAAACATCTTAAATGTCTAATATTGAATGTCTTAAAATATTAAATATTTTTCTGTTATAAATAACATTTCATTTACCTTTTTTTTTTTTTTGCACTATTTCTGCAAGCAGTTTTAATTATTCCCATGATGATACTCACAGAAGTGAGATTCCTAGATTAAAGGATATGCAAATATCCAAGATTTTTAATTTTGAAAAATATTTCTTATAGTTTGGCTTCTGAAAAAGTTTCTTTTACCTTTGAATTTGATTTAGAAGCAATACCTTTTGATGTTATTCCACTGTCTTTCTAAACTTTTCAGCATCTATTTTTAAAAGTGTTAGAGTTGGTTCTCAAGTTTTCCCTGGAAAATACTGAAATCAAGCAGTTTAAATTTTTCTGTCATTTTTCCTTGTGAAATATTATATTCAAACAATTTTTATTTTTTCTTAACATCAAAAAGTTTTTCTTTATAACTGAAATTTTAACTTTTTAGTATTTTATTTGTTAGGTCATCTGTTGGAATATTAATTTGAAAACATGTTTATGTTACTTTAACATTTTAATGCAATTTTATAGCATTCAGAATGTAATTAAAGTATATGTATAACCCAAATAATTTTTAATTTTGTGATGATATACTAAGAATATCACTGCCAATTTTATAAGTGTAAATTTTGTATAAAGAAACTAACCAATTTCATTGGGTTTGTTTTTAAAGGTATTAATTAATCTTCGCAACCCAAATTATGAAAATGGTGATTCTCTTAGTTTCAGGACTCATTTGGGTTTAATCCAAGTTCCTCTCAAAGTAAAAGACATCCCTGAATTGGTAAGTATAGGTATTTCAAAATAAATTAATATATTTTAGAAGGTAACCATTGGAAAAATATTTTAGTTCAACATATGTTTAAAGTAATAGGACAATCTGCTTATTAAATAAATGAATAAAGTGAAAAATTTATTTTTTATTGTAAATATGTTCTATAGAGAGTGAGTTGCTTTGCTAGTAGGATTAAAGGTGAGCTTTCATTGACTTATAAATGCTTTTGCTTATTTCTTATTTTAATAAACAGCATAGACTTAGGGAAAGGGAAAGTCGCTCAGTCGTGTCCGAATCTTTGCGACCCCACGGACTGTAGCCTACCAGGCTTCTCAGTCCATGGGATTTTCCAGGCAAGAGTACTGGAGTGGGTTGCCATTTCCTTCTCCAGGGGATCTTCCCGACCCAGGGATCGAACCTGGGTCTCCCGCATTGTAGGCAGATGCTTTACCCACTGAGCCATCTGGCTCCAGCATAGACTTATAAGACCTTTTATTGGGATTTAGGTGCCTGATGTATAGCTATAAAACTGATTGAAACAAATTGTGAATTTTATTAAAAATTTTTAAGGAATATACATTTCATTTATTTCAACCAACCTTTTTTAAGCTCCTAATATGGAAGACACTGAGGGAGATAAAAGAACATAAGAGGAGTTAAAGACTATCTTTGCTCTGCAGATTGTCACATTTTGGTAAGGAAATTAGTTTTAAAATAGAATAATTGTAGTAAAGTGGAGAGATTTCCTTACAAAGAAGTTAAGAAATTACCATCAATCTTTCTTTTGTGAATTACCCCAAAACAGTAAGGAGCACAGAAATGTAAATGTTGTCTTTGGTGAAACTAAGAAACAACTAAATTTTAAAGTGTTAAGATAGAGAGCTGATGGGAGAATGAGGAATGACTCAGACGTGAAGAAGGTGGTCAAGCCTTATTGCTTCTGAAAGGTGGGAGGTATGGATGAGAAGAGTGATGGTAATCAATTTATTACCTTTCAGCTCCAAATCTACCTTTTAAAAAAATTGAACTGTGGTTGCTTTACAATATTGTATTAGTTTTAGGTGTGCAGCAAAGTGATTCAGTTACATACACACAGATAAACACACATATTGTTTTTCAGATTCTTTTCCATTATAGGTTACTGTAAGATATTGAATATAGTTCCCAGTACTATATAGTAAATCCTTGTTATTTATCTATTTTATATATAGAGTGTATATATGTTAATCTCATACTCCTAATTTATCCCTACCTCTCTCTTTCTCCCTTTGGTAACTGTAAGTTTATTTAATATGTCTGTGAGTCTATTTCTGTTTTGTAAGGAAGTTCATTTGTTTTATTTTTTGAGATTCTACATATAAGTGATATAATATTTGTCTGTCTGACTTACTTCACTTAGTATGACAATCTCTAGATCTATCCATGTTGCTGTAAATGGCAATATTTTGTTCTTTTTCGTGGCCAAGTAGTATTCCTTTGTGTATCTGTATACCACATTTTCTTTATACATTCATCTGTTGATGCACACTTAGGTTGCTTCCATGTTTTGGTTGTTATAAATTGTGCTGCTATGAACTTGGAGTGTGTGTACATTTTTGATTTAGAGTTTTTGTCTTTTCTTGATATATGCACAGGAGTGGGATTGCTAGATCATATCATAAGTCTATTTTTAGTTTTTTAAGGAACATCCATACTGTTTTCCATAGTGGCTGCACCAAATTACATTCCTACCAACAGTGTAAGAGAGTTCCCTTTTCTCCACACCCTCTCCAGCATTTATTATTTATAGACTTTTTGATGATGACCATTCTGACCATTTGTGGTTTGCAAACATACCTTTTTTTTTTTTTTAATTCTGTTTTATTATACTGGAGCTGGACCTTGTAAACATTTCTTTTTTGCCAACTAGCTTGACATTAGGCTTTGTCAATAGAGGATTCTGGAGAGACATTGCAAGACCATAGTAGGATAAAGGGACTCTCCATATACAGAAGCCAGCAGATCAGCAAACAGAAGACCCAGTAGTATTCAACTTGGCAGCCCTTAGTCAACCAGCTCCAGCCTGTACTCACTGGCAAGATTGTTCTTCACCTCTGGTCTGCATGTTCCTGGGGCAGGCACACCCTCTCATTAAAAGTCTGAATCTGAGTCTTGAGGACATGAGGGACCTTTCCTGAGTCCTTCGTTCCTTGGTTCACTCTCCTTCAGCCTAGAAGCCATAGTTGCTTTCTGCACTTGTTAATTCTGTTTTTCCATGTTCCCACTTCTGATATGGTTTCTATTTCTTGACTGGACTCTGACTGATATAAGAAACCAGATGATTTTCTCCCTAGAACTTTGCAAGGAATGAGGAATTGGAGATACCACATGTGATAGAAGGCGTTGAGGAGACATAGAGCTGAAAATAGAGGTTGTATGAAAGGGTTTAGATCCCCAGACTTGTCCCATCCTTCATTTTCTGGCGACTCCTCCACCCCCACAGGAGTCCAGAGGTGTATAGAGTCATTGCAGAAAGGCCATGAACTCAGAGACCTGAGTAGAGCTGAATAGGAATGAAGCATTGTATTGAAAACAGAAGAATTAAGTGAAGGTTGACCAAAAGCAAGAAGGCGAAAGCTGGCTGTCTATAAAAATTTTTCAGAGTAAAGCCCATCATACTCTGCGCAGGCCTCAGAGACAGAGCTTCCAGTCAGTTGTTCATTGCCTCAATCTGAAATATGACTGACCAGCCTAGGCTCTCCAGATATTTGAAATTTTACAACTTGAAAAGCACAGCTCAAAACTAAAACAGATCCTGCAGAGAAAAATAAGGAAGAAGAAATAGCCAATTTAGGAAATGAGTAATTATTATGACCACCAATATAGTTACTTCGGGCTTGAATTTACGTCTACACTTGCAGGATACAATAGCCAAAACCTGGTATAAGGTTCAATTAGATTTGTAGAGAGATATAGAACAGAAAACACAGCATGTCAATATATCATGTAGATCTTCATTGGAAGTCCTTACAGCCTACTAGCTGCTACTTCCTAGCCCCTACAAGGAATGCTTGCAGATGGAAGTAACAAGGTTACACAGGTACAGCATAGGAAAATCTCATGCGCAATAGGAACCATTTCTTATAATGCACATGAGCATAGTTTCCAAGTCCTATCAAGAGGCATACCAGGTAGCTGAGGCCTGTATTTCCCAATAGGTTTCTATAGTCCACTTACAGTCCTTCATTTCAGATGAAATTTACCAGTCAAGTGTCATTTTTTTTCAGTAAATTATATTGCTGGTTATGTAGCTGGCTTTCCTCTCCACAATTTTTTTTTTCATAATCCAATACATTTTCAGGGCAACAGTGCTGATAGAAGGTAAATACAAAGTCATCTTCACGTGGACAAAGAGGTTAACCTTTTGTTAACTATATCTTCCCAATAGAAGACTTAAAGCAAACATTAATATTCTCAGGGAAAAGATATTACTCATGAAACAGGAACAGAATTTCATTAGAACAACAAAACAAGACATTAGAAAGTGAAAAAGAGCTTTTAGGAATCAAAAATATGATGTGCAAAATAAATGAGTAGAGAGTTAGGAAAATAAAAAATATGGTGTACAAAAACAATCAGTAGAAAGCCCAGGAAATCTCTATCAGAAGACAGTGTAAAAGGAAAAAGCCAATGAGATGAAAAACAAATGGGAAAAGGTTTTTTTAATTAGATGGTCAGTCCAGATGGGCTGACAGCTGGCCAGTAGGAGTTCCAGAAAGAGAATACAGAGAAGCCAAGGAGTTAAAAAAATTTTCAAGGCTGAAAGACAGGAATCTTCATTATGAAAAGACCTATCCAGTACCCAGTTCTATGAACGAGAGACCCATAGCAAGGTACCTGAAAAGGAGAAGACTAAAAACTTTTTATGGAAAAACAGAGTATATATAATGTTTCAGGCATCAGAGTGGCATCTGATTTCTCAGCAGGAAGACTGGAAGCCAGAGGATTTTTAAGTAAAGCCTTTATTTATTTATTTTTTTTAATTTTTTAAAAATAAAAAGAATAAACCGAATATAGACTGATGATTCATTTCCCACACGATAGCACACATTTCAGTGCCATTCTCCCAAACCTTCCCCCCCTCTCCCTCTCCCTCAAAGTCCAAAAGTCCATTCCATGCATCTGTGTCTCTTTTGCTGTCTCGTATACAGGGTTATCATCACCATGTTTCTAGATTCCATAAATATGAGTTAGTATACTGTATTGATGCTTTTCTTTCTGGCTTACTTCACTCTGTATAATTGGTTCCAATTTCATCCATCTCATTAGAACTGATTCAAATGTATTCTTTTTAATGGCTGAGTAATACTCCATTGTGTATATGTACCACAGCTTTCTTATCCACTCATCTGTTGATGGACATCTAGGTTGTTTCCACGTCCTGGCTATTATAAACAGTGCTGCTATGAACATTGGGGTACATGTGTCTCTTTCAATTCTGGTTTCCTCGGTGTGTATGCCCAGCAGCGGGATTGCTGGGTCATATGGCAGTTCTATTTGCAATTTTTTAAGGAATCTCCACACTGTTTTCCATAGTGGCTGTACTAGTTTGCATTCCCACCAACAGTGTAAGAGGGTTCCCTTTTCTCCACACCCTCTCCAGCATTTATTGCTTGCAGTCTTTTGGATTGCAGCCATTCTGACTGGTGTGAAATGGTATCTCATTGTGGTCTTGATTTGCATTTCCCTGATAATAAGTGAAGTTGAGCATCTTTTCATGTGTTTGTTAGCCATCCGTATGTCTTCTTTGGAGAAATGTCTNGTTAGTATACTGTATTGGTGCTTTTCTTTCTGGCTTACTTCACTCTGTATAATTGGCTCCAGTTTCATCCATCTCATTAGAACTGATTCAAATGTATTCTTTTTAATGGCTGAGTAATACTCCATTGTGTATATGTACCACAGCTTTCTTATCCATTCATCTGTTGATGGACATCTAGGTTGTTTCCACGTCCTGGCTATTATAAACAGTGCTGCTATGAACATTGGGGTACATGTGTCTCTTTCAATTCTGGTTTCCTCGGTGTGTATGCCCAGCAGCGGGATTGCTGGGTCATATGGCAGTTCTATTTGCAATTTTTTAAGGAATCTCCACACTGTTTTCCATAGTGGCTGTACTAGTTTGCATTCCCACCAACAGTGTAAGAGGGTTCCCTTTTCTCCACACCCTCTCCAGCATTTATTGCTTGCAGTCTTTTGGATTGCAGCCATTCTGACTGGTGTGAAATGGTATCTCATTGTGGTCTTGATTTGCATTTCCCTGATAATAAGTGAAGTTGAGCATCTTTTCATGTGTTTGTTAGCCATCTGTATGTCTTCTTTGGAGAAATGTCTGTTTAGTTCTTTCGCCCATTTTTTGATTGGGTCGTTTATTTTTCTGGAATTGAGCTGCGTAAGTTGCTTGTAAATAAGTAAAGCCTTTAAAAATCTGAATGATTTCAAGCCTAGAATTCTGTATATAACCACCAGTCAATCAAATGTGAAGCTGAAGTATTTGTTTTCAGATGTACATGACCTAATATTCTAATTCATGGAGCTATTGGTAGAAATGCTCTAAAACAAGATCATACACAAAAGAGCAAAATAAAGGATCTAGGAAATGGGATTTCCAACCTAAGGGTAGAATAAGTTCCAGAATGCCAGTGAAGAGAATTTCCAGGCCAGTCTGTGCAACAGGACCAGAGCAGAGCAATCCATAGTGGAGCAGGAGGTTGTAGGGTTCCATGATGAGAACTTGCAAGAAAAACACCAAAAATGTAGATGATCTGATGATGTGCTAACCACATGCAGAATTATTGTGGAGGGTCTTTTCAGAGTTGTTAAAGGGAGGAGGAAGAGGTAAGTAGAGAAAATGCATAAGTGAAAAAGTGGTTTAATTATGAACTGTATGGAAAAAAGTACAAGAAAGGAAACATATTTATAGCATACCACATTCCTCAGCAGTGAGTAATATTTGAATATTAATAATAACAAACTCTTAATATAGATGTAATTAAGCATTGATATATACTTATATTGGAATGATAGAGGGAGGAAATTAGAATGTACTGAACTAAAAATCCACATTTGTCACTAACAGATTTAATAGTTATTTGAAACTGCTAAATTTAAAATAGCAGAATGTACCTGTTACTTGAAATATGGACATATGTTTGTTTGTTTTCTGGCCATGGTGCATGGTTTATGGGATCTTAGTTGCCCAGCCAGGGATTGAACCCAGGCCCTCTGCAATGAGAGGGTGGATTCCTAACCCCTGGGCCACCAGAGGATTTCCAAAATATGGATATGAATACCAGGAAAAATGCTGAAAGTGGTTGTTCCTGCATAGTGGAATAATTGTGATTGTGTGTATTTGTGTGTTGGAAAGGAGTGCATAGATAGGGAACTAATGTTTTGTTATGGCTGCTGTTAAGTCTTTTAGCTGATTTGGCTTATGCTTAATGTATGTAAAGATAGCATAGCATGGTGGTTAGATAATTAGATTCTGAAGCCAACTAACCTGGTTTAACCTCTTGCTGTACCACTCACTGGTTGTGTGACCTTGGGCAAGTCTTCTTAACCTTGAGCTTTAGTTTTCTTATTCAATATATGGATAATCGTATCTCATAAAAGTATTGTAGTGATCAATATCTTAAGATATGTTATGGGCTGACTTGTGGCCCCCTTGAAAAGTTATGTTGAATCCTAACCTCGAATACCTGTAAATGTGACCTCATTTAAAATAGGACCCTTGCAGGTGCAATGAAATTAAGATGATGTCTTACTGGAGAAGGGTGAGCTCAAAATCCAATATGACTGGTGTCCTTCAAAGAAGAGGAGAAGAGAGACTCACAAGGAGAATGTCGTATGACAGGCAGAGATTGGAATGTTGTATGTATAAGCCAGGGAGCACTGGTAATTGCCAGCAACGCCAGAAGCTAAAAGAAAGACATGGAACAGATTCTCTCCTGGACCCTTCAGGGAAAGCATGATCTTGTTAACATTTTGAACTTCTAGCCTCCAGAACTGTGAGAAACTGGGAGTTTCTGTTGTTTAAAGTGAAAGTGAAGTTGCTCAGTCATGTCCAACTCTTTGTGACCCCATGGACTGTAGCCTGCCAAGCTCCTCTGTCCATGGGATTTTCCAGGCAAGAATATTGGAATGAGTTGCCATTTCCTTTTCCAGGGGATCTTCCTAACCCGGGAAGCTAACCTGGGTCTCCTGCATCGCAGGCAGACACTGTCTGAGCCACCAGGGAAGTACCCTTCTGTTTTTTAAAGCTGGCCAATTAGTGGTACTTTTTAAAATGGCAGCCTTTGGAAATTAATATATAAATATAAACCATATAAGTGGTCCTTGAAACATAGTAAGCAGTAAATGTTAAGTATTAGTACTATAACTGTCATAAATAACAATTTTTAAGACATTATTTTAAAAGATGTTAGAAGTCCTCTTAGGAGAGGTTTATACAAAGTGATATGGCTGTATAGAAGAGGAAGTGGCAGATTCTTCTCATGAAGTGTAGAAGGTCTTCTCAGAGGTACTGACATTTGAAATAGTTTGAAGGTGTTTGCTAGGTAAAGAAGCAGGGAATGATGATTTATGAAAAGGTTTCAGTTCAGTTCATTCACTCAGTCGTGTCTGACTCTTTGCGACCCCATGAATCGCAGCACGCCAGGCCTCCCTGTCCATCACCAGCTCCCGGAGTTCACTCAAACTCGCATCCACCAAGTCGGTGATGTCATCCAGCCATCTCTTACTCTGTCGTCCCCTTCTCCTCCTGCCTCCAATCCATCCTAGCATCAGAGTCTTTTCCAATGAGTCAACTTTTCGCATGACGTCGCCAGTACTGGAGTTTCAGCTTCAGCATCATTCCTTCCAAAGAAATCCCAGGGCTGATCTCCTTTAGAATGGACTGGTTGGATCTCCTTGCAGTCCAAGGGACTCTCAAAAGTCTTCTCCAACACCACAGTTCAAAAGCATTAGTTCTTCGGTGCTCAGCTTTAGCATGTTGTAAGTGGGGCTAATTATGCCTTCTGTCTGTCTGAGGGGACCTGGAGCTGGTATAGATATATTCTTAGCTATTGGAGAATCAGAATCCTGTGACTGATTTTCAAAAAACTGTGACCATACTTAATGTCTTCAGGCATTAGGGATAGTTGTCCTCATTTCCTGAATCATGTGGCTGGTGATAATGGTTCCACCTCCAGAGTGCATGGTTTATCTGTAACCCTGGTCTGTCTGTGTGAGTACTGAACTTGGTGAGACTCAGTGAGTCTTATATGATCCTATAATAGATGGCCCTCAAACCTAGCTCACAGTGTTATGCAGACTCAGGCATACTAAAAAGGATTTTTTTTTGAGGTATTGTTGATGTATAATATTACATAAGTTTCAGGTGTACAACATATTGATTCACAATTTTTGAAGGTGATATACTTCATTTATAGTTATAAAATATTGACTATATTCCCTGTTGTACAATATATTCTTGTAGCTTATTTACTTTATATGTAGTAGCTTGTTATCTCTTAATCCTGTACCTCTATCTTGCCAAAAGGGAATTTCTTGAAACCAAAATGTATTAACTCTAAAGAGAAGTTGCAGACTAATTCCTGTTCAGTCATGTACAGGCAGCAGATTGGAACTAGAGCTCACTAGACTGGTTCACTATTTATTAACTCCCCTTTGTTACATGTCACTAAGCACTGTGCTAAGTACTGGAGGTGCAAATGTGTATAAGGGATAGGACTGTCTTCCAAGAGCTTCAGGCTAGTGCGGAAGTGGATAGTAAAAAGATAATTTCAATACAATGTAATTATATGCTTTGATAGAGGTTGCAGAAAAGGTAGTATATGTTCATAAAGAAGAAAATCTGAGATTAGGGCCCAGGGCTTCCCTGGTGGCTCAGACAGTAAAGAATCTGCCTGCAATGCAGGAGACCCAGGTTTAATCTTGGGTCAGGAAGATCCCCTGGAGAAGGGAATGGCTACCTACCCCAGTGTTCTTGCCTGGAGAATTCCATGGACAGAGAGCCTGGCAGGCTGGGGTCCATGGGGTCACAGAGTCAGACACGTCTGAGTGACTGACACTTACACTCCTGATATAGAATAAAAAATAGCCCGAAGCAGTAAACTTTTATCTCTTTAGTTGTCAAAAATTGGTAACATAAGTTGCAGTGCTTTTTTAAGATATAGATAAAAATCAAGTTTTTAATTAAAAGATTGAAATATAGTGACAGTTATTTAAAATCTATATAAAAATAAAATATGTGTTATGCTGAATAACTGTTTTATGAGGGGCTCATAACTAATTTAAATAATCATAGATAATTATGAAGGATTAAAACTAATTCCATTTTTAAAGAAGAAGGAAGTTTGGTTTTAGCAATTAGAATAGTAACAAAAGACTGAGGCAAGTATTGATAGAAATATTTAATTACTTAGGGAATAAAAATAATGTGAATACTATGAGGTTCTTATGTATTTAAAAAAAAACAGACAAACAGGGTTACTTTCCTTAGACATTAGTAGATAAGTAGAGGAAGTCTGGAGAATAAATCTAATTTATTCTTATTTTAGCAGAGCACTTGATAGTCTAATTTTACTTAAAAATTAAGTTGTTTTGGATATTTGCCGTGTTTATTTGATTAAGAGCTGAGTGAAGTACAGTACCATACAAAGCACAGATACAGAATTATATTGGTAATTTTAGACAATGAATTTAGAAAATAAAATTTATAAGTACTGCATGTGCTATTTGTATATGTATGTTTAAGGAAAGGTTTGAATGTTATTAGTTCTTTACTCAAAAGAATAATTATTCTTTACTTTTACTGACTAGTTTGTTATCTAAAAAGGGAAAATTTTGGACTAAAGCATTACTATTTAAAGGTTCAATAATATCATTTTCTTTTTTAGATATTTGAATGAAGCAAAGATTTATTTTACATTGTGATTTTCATTTAAGTTGATGTCTAGGTGAGGATTAATTTTTAAATAACATGTAGAAAAGTCTGAGATGTATGGTAATTCTGTGTGTTATTTTTCAGAAAGAATTCTTTGTAGAACTTGGCTTAACTACAGGACAGCTGGGTATAGATGATTCCACACAAGTGCCTCCTGGTTAGTATTTCTCCCATATGGCACATAATAAATGAAAGTGAGAGTTAGGTTAAGGTTTATCTTGTCATTTCCAAATTAATGTAGTGACTTTTTAATATCTGTCAACTAACATGCTTTTTGCCTCTCCTTGGTTACTATTAACTATTGTATAGAATCTTGTATATTTATTAGCATTCAATTAGATATTGTCTTTTTATATGAGGATCTTTAAAACAATTTTTAAAACTTGTAAGACATACATAAGTCATTTTGTTGGCAAAATTTTTCATTGACAGTACTCATGGTTCCCTTTATTTGCCATTACTATCTTTATTATTTTTCATATCACCAAGTTAAGTGAACACTGACATTCTATCTTTTATAAACAAACATAGGTTTTAAAATTGGTGTGTTTTCATCTAGAACATTTCCCCAACATCTCTCTCCTTGTGCCTAAATGCCAATATTTTCATAAAAGACTGAATTAATATTTTTTTTAATTTAAATTTATTTATTTTAATTGGAGGCTAATTACTTTACATTATTGTATTGGTTTTGCNACCCCCCTCCCATCTCCCTCCCCATCCCATCCCTCCAGTGCACCAGCCCCGAGCACCCTGTATCATGCGTCGAACCTGGACTGGTGATACATTTCACATGTGATAATATACATGTTTCAATGTCATGCTCCCAAATCATCCCACTCTCTCCCTCTCCCACAGAGTCCAAAAGTCTGTTCCATACATCTGTGTCTCTTTTGCTCTCTTGCATACAGGGTTATCATTATCATCTTTCTAAATTCCATATATATGCGTTACTATACTGTATTAGTGTTTTTCTTTCTGGATCATATTAACTTTAAGTGAAATCTTAGAAGAGCTAATCTGGAATCATAGTGCATTTATTTCTTGTAATTATCCTTACCTTGGAAGTCAGTTGTACACTTGGAGTAAATTTGTTTTGTTTATTGTACCAATATATGGACAGTTTGAGTACTAAAGAGTTTGGAATTGAGACAGTTTGCAAATGATATTTAGATGATTTACTATGTTGAGTAATATCAGCTGTCTGATAACATCTTGAGAATTAGTCTTGGTTGATTGTGGTTGGTTTTCTTGCATTATAGACACAGTTCTTGGTTAATAAACAAATCAGTCAGAAGGCTAAAGCTTTTCTCTCTCTTTTTCTTTGGCTACACAATGTGGCTTGTGGGNTGCCATCTATGGGGTCGCACAGAGTCGGACACGACTGACGCGACTTAGCAGCAGCAGCAGCAGCAGCAGCAGGAGTCATGGAAATGTTCTTGTCTTTTCCTCTGCCACTGGCTAGTTGTGTGACTTGGAAAAGTCACTTTGTATTTCGAGATTTGTTTCTTCCACTGTAAGATAAGGAAGTTGGCCACTTATTATTGTTGCTAAGAATAATAATAATAATAAATAATTATTGAGCATATACTGTTATATGCGTTTTATATATAAAACAACTCTAGATGGAGCTCTGTATTATTTTCATTTTAAAACCTCTGTTACTGTATAATGCATATAGGAAAGTACATGTGTCCTAAGAGAATGGCTCAATAAATTTTTATAATTGGACACTTCTATTAAATTACCACCCAGATCAATAAAATGAAGTCCTATCCTACCCCCTTTCAGTCTTGATCCCCTGTGTCAAAGATAAGCACTATTCACTTATTTTATGATTCACGTCTCATCTCTTGACGCCTCATTCTGTCCTTCCCCCTTCTGCCACCTCCATCTCCACTTCCACATACACACATATTCTCTGTCTCTAAACATATTTGAAAAACTATTGCAAATTTTTCAAGTGTCTAGATTGACGACTCTGCCTCCTCTAAATCTTCTACATCATTATCATCATCGCCATCCGTGTTTATAGGATTTCAGCATATCTTCAAGTTCCTTTTTGGTAAGGGTTTCTCCATGCTCTTCTGTGTGGTCCTCAACATTGTCATCAGTTAGTTATGTCAGACAAATCTTCCCTACCAAACTTTCCTTGAAACATTCAAAATGTTCTTGACTTCCACATCAGTATTGGGGAAGTCCCTGAGTCACCGACTGCTTCATTCCAGAATGGCCTCCAGCATGCATCAGGCTTTAGGGCATCTACAGCCTCGGCAATGGGCAAACTTGCAGCTGCAATTGTGAAGTTCTTTCGTAAATCACTACTGAGGCTGCTGCTGCTGCTGCTGCTCCTGCTGCTGCAGGCAGGGTTAGCATCAAGGGCAGCGGGGAACCTTTTGCAAGGGAGGTAGATGTAAGTCACCTGGATGCACTGCTGCAGCAGTGACAGAGAGTTAGGGAAAAGGAGCAGCCTTCCGCATTCTTGCTGGTGAAGCAGAGAGATTGGGGTTGACCAGGAGCATTCTCAGCTAAGAGGAGGACCTTGAATGGCAGCCCCTTCTCTTCATCCCTTTACTTCAGGCATGGAGCACTGGTGGAACCTCTCCAAGAACAAAATAGCCTTCACCCAAACCTTCTCGTATTACCAGAACATGGGCTGGCAATTTTTGGTTTTGTTCTTGTGGGCCTGGGGATTGCTTGCTCAGTAGATGAAGCCTGGCTTGATCACATGACCAGCTGCATTGCCACACAGCCCCAAAATAAGGTGATCTTTCCAGGTTCTGAATGAACCCTGAGACTTGCTTTACATTCTTATGGAAATAGATGTTATTGGGCATCTCCTTCCAGAACATGCCCACTTGATCACAGTTGAAGATCTGTTCTGGAAGATACCCTATCTCTTCTTTAAGTTGTTAGACCTCTTCTGGGAATGCTGAAGCTGTCTCTGCATCAGCCAATGCTGATTCTCCCATGATCTCTAAGTTCTTGTGGATGCAGCACTTCACAAAGCTAGCCAGCCATCCCTTGTGAGCTTCAGACTCCTTTCTCCTCAGCCCCTCATAGTGGTGCTCACAGAGGCTAAGTGCTTTTTCACACCTCATCTTGCTGTCAACAGGAATATGCTTCTGTGACATGTCCTCCAGCCACACAGTTAATGCCTTTGCAAGCATTTTATCATGAACCAGAAACCATTTTTGCAATTGTAGGGGCAGCAATAATACTTCTACAAATTTCAGCTTCTTTCTGCTTTATTTTGCAAATGCTTGGTTCATGTTTACCTTGCAAACAGCATGAAGCCATGACACAGTGGGAGACTACAGCAGGGTATGCCAACATCAATTCATTCACATGAACTCAAGTTTTGCTTTTTAAAACTTAGCACACAGCAAATTCAATATTTGTTTTTTGGAATTTTCTAGAATTTTTTTTTTAATATTTCAGTCTGAGGTTTGTTGAATCCACAGATGTGGAACCCATAGATTTGGAGGGCTGACTGTATTACAGTAGTGCTGCTGTGAATATTCTTGTGTAAGTCTCCTGGTACATATTCAGTTGAGTTCCGTTCAGTCACTCAGTCGTGTCCAACTCTTTGCGACCCCATGAATTGCAGCACGCCAGCCCTCCCTGTCCATCACCAGCTCCTGGACTCAGACTCAGACTCACATCCATCAAGTCAGTGATGCCATCCAGCCTTCTCATCTTCTGTCATCTACTTTTCCTCCTGTCCCTAATCCCTCCCAGCATCAGAGTCTTTTCCAATGAGTCAACTCTTTGCATGAGGTGGCCAAAGTACTGGAGTTTCAGCTTTAGCATCATTCCTTCCAAAGAACATCCAGGACTGATCTCCTTTAGAATAGACTGGTTGGATCTCCTTGCAGTCCATGGGACTCTCAAGAGTCTTCTCCAACACCACAGTTCAAAAACATCAATTCTTCGGTGCTCAGCTTTCTTCACAGTCCAACTCTCACATTCATCCATGACCACTGGAAAAACCATAGCCTTGACTAGACAGACCTTTGTTGGCAAAGTAATGTCTCTGCTTTTGAATATACTCTCTAGGTTGGTCATGACTTTCCTTCCAAGGAGTAAGCGTCTTTTAATTTCATGGCTGCAATCACCATCTGCAGTGACTTTGGAGCCCAAAAAAATAAAGTCTGACACTGTTTCCACTGTTTCCCCATCTATTTCCCATGAAGTGATGGGACCAGATGCCATGATCTTCATTTTCTGAATGTTGAGCTTTAAGCCAACTTTTTCACTCTCCTCTTTCACTTTCACCAAAAGGCTCTTTAGTTCCTCTTCACTTTCTGCCATAAGGGTGGTGTCATCTGCATATCTGAGGTTATTGATATTTCTCCAGGGAATCNTTTGGAGCCCAAAAAAATAAAGTCTGACACTGTTTCCACTGTTTCCCCATCTATTTCCCATGAAGTGATGGGACCAGATGCCATGATCTTCATTTTCTGAATGTTGAGCTTTAAGCCAACTTTTTCACTCTCCTCTTTCACTTTCACCAAAAGGCTCTTTAGTTCCTCTTCACTTTCTGCCATAAGGGTGGTGTCATCTGCATATCTGAGGTTATTGATATTTCTCCAGGGAATCTTGATTCCAGCTTGTGGTTCTTCCAGCCCAGCATTTCTCATGATGTACTCTGCATATAAGTTAAATAAGCAGGGTGACAATATACAGCCTTGACGTACTCCTTTTCCTATTTGGAACCAGTCTGTTGTTCCATGTCCAGTTCTAACTGTTGCTTCCTGACCTGCATATATGGTACATATAGGCACACATTAAGATTCATATGTGAGAGTAATGCTGCTAACTGTTGTAGGGTGTGCATACATTCAGTGTTCGTAGATGTTGCCAAATGGTTTTCCAAGGTGGTTGGACTGATTAACACTCATACCACCTTTGTATGAGAAGCTCATTTGTTCTGTTTCCTTTGCATTTAGCCATTGTGGTGGTTTATATTTCATAATGATTTTAATTTCGTTTTTCTGATGACTAACATGGTTGAGCATTTTCTCATATGTTTGTTGGTCCTTTGGATTACTCTTTTGTAAAGAATCTGTTCACATCTTCTGGATATTTGTTTTGGATAGTTGTGTTTTTCAAGTTGACTTACTGAGAGTGCTTTCTGTGTTCTAAGTATAAGACCTTTGCTGTATAGATATATATTGCAAATATATTCTCCCACTCTGTGACTCACCTTTTCACTCTCAGTGATGTCTTTGATGAACAGAAGTTTCTTGGGTTGAATATGACCAAGTTTAGGAGGTTTTTTTTTTTTTCTATTATGATTGGTACTTTAAAAACAAATTTTTGTTTTTCCCATATAAACTTTTAAAATGGCATTTTTATAGTGGGATTACCTATACAGTATTAATGCTTTTATTAGATATACTTTCATGCTAGTTTAGAGTGGAAGTAGGGGTTTGCAAATGAAGCTGTCAAGTTTTGTTTTTAGGAGGAAAAATCAAAGATGAATGGACAGAAACTTGTGTTATGAGAAGACATTTTATACTATTTTAACAAAGGAAGTTAGTTCATCAATTTTTTCTTCTGATTAATTTTCTTTTAATTTCTATAAACTTTCAACAACTTAGAAAAGAGACTTTTCTACAGATATTCTTATAGTTTCCTGTAGAGCTATTCCAGCTTTGGAAATAATTAGAAGCATCAACTAGAAAAATATACATAATATTATTCTAAATGTGACTGATTATATTTGTGTCTAAAAATGTTATTTTATCATTTTTAGAGCTTTTTGAAAATGAGCATGTACGTATCGGGCAAAAAGGTAAGCTTTTTAAAAATTTTTATTTGGAAGATAATTGCTTTACAATGTGTTGGTTTCTGCTGTGCAATAACATGAATCAGCTATTTAGTACACATGTATCTCCTCCCTCCTAAGAAAAAGATAAGCTTTTGATTAAACTTATTTTAATTTCTGAAAATGAGACAGTTTTAAGTAAATGTCTGCATCATATGCCCTCATCTGAAATTTAATCCCGGAAAAGCTAAAGACCTAAAAAGGATTCATAATTAACACTGTAGATAAAACAATAGGAATCTTTATAAAGAGGGGAAATGCATCATTTTGACTTTATCAATAAACAGCAGATAAAGAAGTACACAGATGATTCACTAAAAAGGAAAAATAAATGCAGCCACACATTTCTCAAGGATATTAGCTTAATCCATTAAACAGTAGAATTTCATTTTGAAATCAGAGTCAGGTTCTCTCTTTGATGTGCCCACACCCTTCTCATTAATGTTAATAGGAATATGCTCCTGCATCAGGAGAAAGTGATGACTGCCACGCTTCCTGGTGACTGTTCACAGTGGTAGGACTTAATAACTGAGCAGCTGTCGGCATCCGGGAGAATAAATTTTCCCCATCTTTTGAAGATTCTTTTCCATGTTTATATAAATCCTGTTTAGTCTTTGAAATATGAAGTGCAGATAAGTCTTTGTGTCAGAATGAACCTTCTGACAGTTATATTATCATGGTCTAAACTCCCTAGTTCAATTTTCAGAATCTAGAGGACTGTATTTATATAATTTGATATTTTCATTAAACACAGTTACAAGTTAAAGAATATGTTTCATCTTTTTATTACATGTGGTCCCTTTGTTTCTTTTGGTCTTCTCATTTTCATTTAGTGTAAGGTTTTTTTTCCTTTTTCTTTTAAGAATATAAGAAAACAGTACTGTTAGACAAGTATCAGCAGATGTCTAGTATTTCTTCTTTTGTTTTTACTTTTTTATATTTTGGTTTTGTTTGTTTTGGAAGGGGGCTTAATTTCTATAGTTAATAGTTAATATTTTCATTAAAATAAAAATTAAAAGGATAATATATTAATTTTGTGAACGTGACCACTTCTGAATAATTTGGGGCCTTAAAATGTTATGGGATCCTTTGTGTTTTCAGTTCTTAAAAAATTCCTCTTTTCTGTTCATTGTCCTGGAGAAGGAAATGGCAACCCACTCTGGCACTCTTGTCTGGAAAATCCCATAGACAGAGAAGCCTGGTAGGCTACAGTCAGTGGGGTCACAAAGAGTCGGACATGACTGAGCAACTTCACTTCTTCACTTCTTCTGTTGATTTTGGCAGATAGTTAAAAAGATCATCTAATAGAATGGATATCTACATTTGTAGAATTCTTAGTCATAATACTTCGGAGAGCATACTACTTCCAAATACTAAAACATTCATGACTTAGTAGAATATGCTTAAGAAATTTAAGGTTTCTGTAGATATGATTTGATGTGATCTTCAAATACAAAATTTATTATATATATGCATCATTAGTTGCAGATCCATGAAACTATAGTTAAAGCACAGAAATTCAAGGTACTTACATTAAAAAAACTTTCAGATAAGGTAGGAGGTGGAGGAGCCTCAGGCTGAAAACGTACAAGACTGTAAATAAGACCACATCAAAGATCAGAGAGTAAAAGAAGATTGCTAAGATATGTTTTAATTATGTAAGATACAAAGATGAAATGTTAGCTTCCTAAAAATAATTGTAAAGATTTCAATGTATTTCTTACATTATATATTTTCTAATGAGATTCTAATATACTTTTAACAGTTCTAACTGAACAAGATAGTGCTGCTGCTCAACAGTATATCAGACAAGGAAGTCCCACAGCCCTGAGAGCTGAACTATGGGCTCTCATTTTGAATATCTCCAGTCACCCTGAGGTAAGAAGAAGAGGAAGGATGAGCCAAATTTGATATTTATTCTTCAAAGACCCATGTTTCAAAACAGAAATATTTTTTCTTAGTCTTGTATGTATCCCCTTTTTAAATTTTCAAATTCACTGTAGTTTAGAGTTCTAAGATTAATGCATAATCACTATGTATTTAACATAGATGTTTTATTATTAATAATTAATTGGATAGTGTGATACATAAACAATAAGTGTAGGGTTGGCCAGAAAGTTAAGGTTTTTCTGTAAGATCTTGTAGAAAAACCCAATGACCTTTTTGGCCAACTCCATAAAATTTTAATAAGTGGAGTCCACCAGTTTAGGTCAGTGAGTCTGTGGTAGAACTGGGAATTAGAATAGGGTGAAATAAAGATACTACTCAGTACATGTAAATGAGTACTTTATCCCTGCAGTTACTTTGAAAATATGCGCCATTTTATAGCTCTAAAAGTTGACATTTTATGTGGGAATATTATTTTTCTAAGTATAAGAACATTTTATTTTAGGAAATAAAATGAAAATGAAGAGAAATCACCAACAGACAGGTAATAGATTCAATAAAGAAAAAAATATGTAACATATTCTTTTTGAAATATTTTAGAGAATTTTTTTTTTTGCTTAAGCCCATTGATCTACAAATCATTGATTTAAATATTTTAATAAATGGCAAACTAATAGTTACAGCCAACTAATAGTTCACTAGACAATGGTTAAAAACATGGGTTTTCTTTGAAATCGTACGACCTAGTTTCAACTCTTAGCTCCCCCAACTTATTTGAAATAAGTTGCTGAATGAGATAAATTTCTTCAAGCTTCAAGTTACCTATGCTTAAATATGGATAATAATTTTTATATCATTGAGTGGTTATGAGAATTCAATAAAATGTGGGTCTTTTATTAACATAGTACCTGATGTAACAGGCCACCATTGATGGTAGCAGTCATAATTATATATTGCATATAATTGAAAATTAATCAGAATTTGTAATATGTAATAATTATTTGCAGATATATTATAATTGTATACATACCTAAGTATGTGCATATATTAAAATTATATATAATTATAATAGTATAACTACTATTAATAAATTAATCATATGATATTAATGATACATTAATCATAATTTATAATGATGCTGTTTTTAAGAAAATCAAGCACTAACGTAAGTATTATAAAAGCTCTACCTCTGGCCTTTGCAAATTATGTATGTATGCTTATGTGAGTATATGTGCATGCATGTAGATGTGTTTTAAATCTCCCTCTGTAAACAGCACTGTCAAAAATCACTTGCTTCCTTTTGGAAAGAATAAGCTTTGTTTTTTATTTTAGAGCAATTTTAAGCCAAATGATACTGCTGATCATTTGAGGTGACACTTTAAAAGTAACAGTTGAC
>SJYA01001089.1:2839489-2862335 GCA_006410615.1 Neotragus moschatus
AGTAACAGTTGACAAAACAGTTTAGAGTGTACTTTGGGCCTTTTTTTAGTGCATCAGCTCTTGTAAAAGAGGTAGTAATTCTTGTTTTGATCTAATTGTGTAGATCAGAGTTAGATCACCTACTAACTTCATTGACCAGCAGCTAAGTTAACAAGTCCTGTCTCTGCAGAGGAACTACTTCCATTTCAAAAATAGATTTAGAATTTTTCCAGAAGTATCATGATAGAATAAAAGTAGTAATCCCAAATAATGATTGTTATAATGTTCAACTGCTGTTTTACACTTGGATTCTGGAGTTAATAATGATCTTGATTTTCTGTACTCAAAATGACAGATCTGTAAATAGAAATTAATATCAGAAAGGCAATCTTGATTTTATTGAATAAAACACTTTCTATACCTTACACTTTTATATTCACTGTAAAAGTGTGACCTGCACGCACGATAGCAACTCCAAAATAATTGTAGGTGGTACATTAGAGGAGGGAGAGAGGGAGAATAGTTCTAACAAAGAATTCTTTATCAGAATGTTATGTTCAATTACTTTTCAGTCACTTAAAATAAGGTACACATGCAAATGTATCATAGTTAAGGAGATACACGAACAGAATATTTCAAATTTCACACCCATAAACCTGTTTTAAAAATCTTACCTCCTTAGAAAGACTTGGTATTTAATACTTTGAGTTCCTAGCAGTTAGTTTATAAAATACTTTTAACTTTAGAACATTATTTAACTTTGATTTTTTTCTCTTTTTAAGAAAATATGTGATAAGCTTAAAAGCATTGTCTTTATATATTTTCTATAAATTTCTGGATCAAATATCCATATTTAGCAAACATGTATATTTAAATTTTTGCTTAATTTCAATTTGCTAATTAAAAGAAGATAGAAAATTTTTTTTTACTTTGCTCTAAGTTCTTACTTACTGATAAAATAGTCAACATGAGTATTAACATTTAAGATTTCCTTTAGTGATTTCACAGTAAGGTTCTCCAGAGCCTAACCTAAAGGTCTCCAGCAATGCCTGATCATCCTAGATCTTTCTGGTCTCACTTACCTAGTCTTCCCAGTGTCTGTTTCTGTCCTTCACTCCTCTCAACCACTTCTTTTCACAATCTTAGCAAAAGGTATCACTTTCTCTTAACCAGAGAAAACATAAGTCATCAGAAAGAACTTATCCAAATTCTTTCCATGAAACCTGTGAACTTTATTGTATCAGCACCTGTTCTTGCCTCCTCTACTTTTATATCTACACTGAATGCTCCTACTTTCTTAATCCCATAATCACTCAATCTACCTTATTCTGGTATCAGTTCAGTTCAGTCGCTCAGTCATGTCCGACTCTTTGCGACCCCTTGAATCGCAGCACGCCAGGCCTCCCTGTCCATCACCAACTCCTGGAGTTCACTCAGACTTGCGTCCATTGAGTCAATGATGCCATCCAGCCACCTCATCCTCTGTCGTCCCCTTCTGGTATATGTTCTACCAAATGACGATAACTGTCCTAGCTAAAGATATCAAGAACAGTGGACGCATTTTAGTCTTTACATTTTACTGCACTTGATACTATTATCTACTCTGTCCTTGAAATATTCTTGGTCTTTAATTTAGTTCGTCCTCTTTTTTAGTTATTTCCCTCTTTCTTTTTTTCAAGTCTGCATTTGGGTTCCTGTACAAACCTCAAGTGCTTGTGTGCAGAATTCAGTTTTGATCTTCTTGTCATTCTTCACATTTTCCTTAGACTGATTCACCAATCATTTCTTTCTGTAATGGCTTCAACTCTGTTTTCAATCCATCATTGTCTTAAGTCTAAAACTTTTATTTCCAGTTTCCTACAGAACTCTTAATACATGCTCCAAAAGTATATCAGACTCACGATGTCTAAAAGAAAAGGCATGGTCTTTACCTCAGTGCATTTATGGTCATCCAAGAAACCTTGAATGGTCTCTCTGCCATGCTCTTCTCTCCCTGAAAAAAGAAAAAAAAGCCTCAGACTTTTCTCGTGTTGGATGCTCTGCCCTTCTTTCATGTGCAGCTTATTCCATCACCTTTCCTGAGAAACCTTCCTCACCTCTCCTCTACCTTGCCTTCTCCCGATTGCATCACTCCTACTGTTAGATTCTTCCTTCTTTTTCCCTCTGCCATAACCAGGGCAAGAGCAAAGACCTCAAGTCAAAGAAACATATACCATACTTCTTACTTTGTCTGCCTCCCTTTCTAGATTGGGGCTTCCTTGGTGGCTCAGATGGTAAAGAATCATCCTGCAGTGCGGGAGACTCAAGTTAAGTCCTTCGGCAGGAAGATCCCCTGGAGAAGGAAATAGCAACCCTCTCCAGTATTTTTGCCTGGAGACTTCCAGGGCCAGAGAAGCCTGGCAGGCTACAGTCCATGGAATCACAAAGAGTCAGACACGACTGAGCAACTAATAAGTTCACATTCTTTCTAGACTGAGTACTTGGGGACAGGAATTGTTTTCTTCTTCATCATCTTAATGTCAGTATCTTGTACAGTATCTAAAAATGATAGCCTCATCTAAATGCTCACTGAACAATTAAGTATAAAATTTTAGGATTCTTTGTGAGTTCTTTGATTTTTTAAGTATATATTTTCTTCTTCTCTTTAGTTAAATGGATAGTTTAAGTCTCAATACAATACCAAATAGTATATACACTAAAATTATTCTCTGATACTAAAAATTTGGGCTACATTGCTTTTCAAAAATTGCTTTTATGATCATAATTTATTGCTCTTAAATGTCTATTTGCCAGAGCTTATACAAAGTACTCTTTAAATATTCTATTATTGGTGATTGTCTTATTTGATAAATTGTTTTCTTATAATGTCTTTGTCTGCTTTTAGGGTAATGGAATGAATTAAAAGGTCTTCCCTCTGCTTCTGTCCTATGAAGGAGATTGTAGAAGACTGGCAGAATCTCTCCCTTAAGTGTTTGGTAGAATTCACCAGTGAACCACTCTGGGCTTTGTACTGTCTGTTTTGGAAGGTTATTAATTATTAAATGAGTTACTTTAACAAATCTAGGCCTATACACATTGTTTCTTCTTGTGTGAATTTCAGCAAATTTTCGGCAAAATCTTATTCAAGTAATTGATCCATTTCATCTAGGTTATCTAATCTGTGGGCAGGGAAGTATTCCTAGTATTCCTGTATTATCCTTTTAATGTTCAAAGGATCTTTCACTTCTGATTTGGGTAATTTGTGTCCTTTCTCTTTTTTTCTTAATTAGCCTAGCTAGAGGCTCATCAGTGTTCTTGATCTTTCCAATGAACCAACTTTTGGTTCCAATGATATTTTTCTATTGATTCCTATTTTCAGTTTTATTTCTTTATGCTCTCTTCTTATCATTTCTCTTCCTCTGCTTACTTTCAGTTAAATTTGCTCTTCTTTTCCTAATTTCCTAAGGTAGAAACTTAGTTTGTTTATTTTAGGTCTTTCTTGCTTTCTAATATATGCCTGCATTTAATTCTATAAATTCCATCTAAGCATTGCTTTTACTGCATTCCCCAAATTTTGATGTTACCTTTTCATTTAGTTTAAAATACTTAAAAATTTTTCTTGAAATTTCTTCTTTGACCCATGTGTATGTTGTTTAATCTCCATGTACTTGGGTATTTTCCAGTTATCTTGCTGTTATTGGTTTCTAGTTTAATTCTACTGTGGGTCTGAGAGCAGACATTGTAGGATTTCTATTCTTTAAAATTTGTTAAAGCTATGTTTTATGACCCAGAATGTGCTCTGTCTTGGTGAATGTTCCATGTGAGCTTGAGAATCATGTGTGTTTTGCTGTTGCTGGATGAAGTAGCATATAGGTGTCCATCATATCCAGTTTATTGGTGGTGTTGTTGAGTTCAACTTGGACCTTACTGATTTTGTGCCTACTGAATCTATTTCTGATAGAGAAATGTTGAGGTTTTATTTCAGTTGGAAATGCATGGCTTATTTCATAAACAATGCTGATAACCATCCTTCTGAAAGAAAGCAATCAGACTTTTGGCTTACAAAATATAAAAATAAATTCCAGGTAGGTTATAAACATGTAAATTTAAAATACCAACTTTAGAAAAAATTAGGAAAATATTTACATAAATATGTGATGTAGGAGAGCCTTGCCTAAGGCAAGCAAGAAAACCCAAATCCATAAGGAATTTTGAGAAATTTGTCAATGTATACCATAAACAAAAACAACACATATTAATTTGAAGAAAAAGTATTTGTGACACAAATGACAAATGTTAATCCTCAGTATAGATAAAGAATCTGACAAATTAATGAAATAAATGTAATCTAACAGAAAAATATGTAAACCATGGAAGTGAAAGTTCAAATGGCCAATAAGCATATGAAAGAAAGTCAACTTTATTAGTATTTAAGAAAGTCTAAATTAATATAACAATATGATAATCAGTATTTTTACCCATGGAAAAGTTAAAATGATAAAAGTGAAAGTTGCTCAGTAAAGGCATTTGTGCATGAGGATATTTATTGTAGTATTTGTAGTAACAAACAACTAGAAACAACTTGAGTAGCCATCTATAGAGAAATGGTTAAATAAATCATGACATATCTGTAGTACAGTTTTAAAAATATTAAAGTTTATGTGTTGATAGTTATTTAAAAGACAGAGATGACCATGATACATCACTAGAAACTGAAAAGTAAATATAGTATGATGCCATTTTATGTTAACAAACAACAGCTAAAACCCTTCAGTATGATTAGATATTTATATAAGCATGGAGAAAAATATGGAAGGATATAAGTTACAAATAATGTTATTAATACAAATATAAATAACATTAGATTCTTCAGCATGGTGGGAGGGAAGAAAAAAAGAGTATTAATTTTCTTTATCCAGCAGCTCTAGATTGTTTCAGTTATTTTAATGGTCATATACCAGTTTGTAATTTTAAACTTTTTATTTTTAAAAAGTGACATAACTCTAAACAGCTTTTCTGCTATGTTCACTAGAAAACACTATAATATTACGCTCTTTGCCAGCTGTCAGGATTGGTGTTTGAATTGGGTGCTGTTCCTACCTTTAAAAATGTTCTTTTATTCTAGCTAGAGAAGTAGATTTAATAAATATAATAGAAGGTAAATAAAATAGTAAAATAATTTTTCTTTAGGTAAGAAATCAAAACATCATGAATGAGAACAAAATAAGGCTTTTTAATTAAAATTAAAATGACCAGAAATAGCCAGCAGTATCGCTTCTCGGCCTTTTGGCTAAGATCAAGTGTAAAAATAGCCAGCAAGTCCCCAGACTATCTTATGTGATGAGCATTTTGACTCAAGCCAGAGAACTGTGTATCAAGCATTTTTTAAGACAAATTGTATTTCAGGAAACAGAGGTTTGGACACCACCCTGCCGTGGCTGCTGCATGCATCAGATACTGTTGTTTGTCCCAGGTGATCCTGTCCCACAACTCTCACTTGTTTGAGGGACTGTCTTCAGAAAGGCTCACACAGACTGCAGTGTACTGAGGGAGCCAAGCAGTATTTGGATAGGGGTGGAAACCAGGGCTAGAGTCCCCGAGGGATGGATGGAGGGATTCGGAGAAATGCGGGGATCACCTCAAGTAGTCAGATGATATTTCCATCTCTCTTTATCACAGCTACTACCCACTTAATCTTGACCTTTTTCAGTCTTTATTATGAACACCTGACCAACCATTAGCCTGTCCCTTAACTGGACTACATCTTACATTCTTCCTCCCCGTTCCTCTTCCTCTGTCTTTTCTTCTTTTTACTTCCCCCCCCTTTCTCTCCTTCCTGTCCTTCTTCTCTTATTCTCATTTCTTATTCTCTATTTAATGACTTCCCTTGTGGTAAGGAATCTGCCTGCAATGCAGGGAGACCTGGCTTTGATCCCTGGGTTGGGACGATCCCCTGGAGAAGGGATCCAGTAACCACTCCAGTATTCTGGCCTGGAGAGTTCCATGGACTGTGTATAGTCCATGGGGTCCCAGAGAGTCGGAGACAACTGAGCAACTTTCACTTTCACTTCACTTTCAGCCTAATATTATCACTGTTTAGAGTTAATCAGATTTTCTAATATCATGGTACCATATTATTTTTTAACTGATTTTTTTTGCTAAAATTTTACTAAATTCTTTACAATTAAAAAAATTTATTTATTGGAGTACTATTGATTAACAATGTTGTGTTAGTTTCAGATGTACAAAGTAATTCAGTTATGCAGCATATACATGTATCTATTCTTTTTCAAATTCTTTTCCCACTTAGATTATTACAGAATATTGAGCAGAGTTCCTGGTGCTATAGCTAAATTTTTATTTAATCTTTAAAAGCCTTGACTCATATTTAAAGTGCACTACTGATTCTATTGATCAATGTCATTAAAAGTCCTGAACCCTTATCATTGTCCATTAGCCAGATGAGATGAGAATGTTTGACGTTGTCTCTTAAAAACTTACATACTTTTCCAACCTATGTTTAAATCATGTACAAGTTAGCTAGAGAGCATTCTGTATAGTTACAACCATTATATTTTGAGCTAAAAATGAATAATTAAAGAAATTTTTTTCAAAAATAATACTGATTTTTTTTTCATACGCTATATGATACCTTTTACCACCAGGGATGATTTAGTATGCTTAAATTTTTTTATTTTATAATAATTTAGATATTAGAAAGGCAGTATAGAGTAGTCACTCTGGGTTTTTATATAGGTTCTGGGGGTTTCCTGGAATCAGATCTTACTACCTTTGTGGCCTTGAACAGAAAGTTACTTCTTTCTCTGGGCCTCAATTTCTCAAATGTAAGTGGCAATAATAATCATTTAACAGGTTTATTTTGTTGATATGAGATTAAATAGATTAACATGCATATTGGGTAAAACAGTTCCTAATAATTACTTAATAAATACTACATTTGCTATTAAAGTTAAATTATAGTTAAATCAATTTAGCAAACATTGATTAAATACCTACCAGGTACCAGATTTTATCTTAAGGGATGGGATTAAGTCTGTTTATTGATCATCAGCTATTAGCTAGGCCTGGAGACTCTAGTAATGAATAAAATAAAGCCCTTATTCTTTTAGTGTATATAATACTATTAATGATCATTATTTATTAAAGTTTGAGGCTGACTTTATAAATAATTGACTTTTAGTGTTTTTGTTTTTCTTAATCTAGGATATTTTATATTATGAGCAGCTTAAGACAAATGTGATACAACATGACCTTTTGGTGGACAGTCTAATTTATAAAGTAAGTAAAGCTATGTTTTTCCATTTCATTAACATTAAGCAATTATCAAGAGTCTTCTTCATGTAGGTACTGCACTATCTATGATGATACATATTAACCTTGAAAAATAATTTTAAGTGATCATTGTACTTAGGATGATAAAGTTGACCTTCAAAATCTGCAGTTTCTATTCAGTGTTATCTTTCACTTTGCAGCTGTCTTCACAATCCTTTCTTGACCCTCCCATTTATTGATTAAGTGAATGATATTTCTTGTCCTTATAAATTCCAATTTTCCACTCAAACTATATACAAAATCTACTAAAAGAAAAAAATCAGATTATGGATTTCTTCATCTTATTTATCTCACAATTTTTAGGGCCTGCTTGTTTATTATATTGAAGTCACAGCTTATTTTTAATTTCTTTTGATTTCTAGACATAGAGTTAAACACATCTCAAGTTTTGTGATAGGGATTCAATGAGTTTTTGTTTCTAGGCATCTGTTATTGAGAGTTGAGATGTAGATGCTAAAAGCATGGTATAGGGTTTATTCTGGATTCATAATTGGGTTGTTTAAAAGATTTGGTTTTTAGATTTAGAACTTGTAAGATAGAGGAGAAAGGGCATATTATTCCAGACCTCAGAAACAGGGGAAAGAAGAACCAAAGATTTGTCTGGGTAGAACATAACAGAAGTTAATAATAACAGTGACTGCTAGCGTTTAATGATTGCTTACTGTGTGTCATACAATGCTCCGGACTCTTTACATAGATTGGCATCTGATCCTGACAGCTACCCCAGGGGTAGATACTGGCATTTGGGCTATAAATGATTAATTCTTTTTTTTTTTTCCCTGAAAAAAAGTTGCATTTTATAAGATCGTGCATTAAAAATAATAGAGCTTATAGGAAAAATAGAGTTGGGGTAGCTTTTGCAACTTTATAGCCAAAGTGCTAACAGAAACAATCATTGGGAGATGAACTAGACAGCTCAGGCCTGCTGCTCCTGCAGGAATTATTAAAAATGTACAGAAATAACAAAGTGTAAGTGCTAAAATAATTCAGTTGCACAGAGCCACTGGGGCTGCATTTTCCATTCTCTTGAAATTTCCATTCTCTTGGAAACAGGCAAGGGGCTCATGCCTGCAGAAGGCTTTGCCCTTTCCTGCTGAAAGATATAATTCTACTTCTGGTGTTCCAACTTCTCTTTTTAAAGGAAAGTTGCATTTGAACCAACACAATTCTCGTGTTATACTGATATCATTTCCTTACTCACCAGCCACAGATTGATACATGTATTATACCAAAGTAGGAAGTATTAATACTATTACTTTCCTGTCTTACAGATGAGGGAACTAAGGTAAACAAAGAGTAAAGAAGTCTGTTTAAATTCATATATTAAGTAGTAAAGCCAAGATTTGAATCTAGGTAATCTGATTTCACAACCCGTACCTTTAACCACTATGCTCTACAGGGAGGAGGATGAGGGGAGTAAAGAGGATGCAGTCTTTTGATGAAAAGTCTTGACTCTTTTGAAAACCTCTTGAAGTTTTTACATAGATTTGGATCACAGGTACTGCTATCGACTTTGCGGTCAAATGACTGTACATGGGGGATTATTTTAGCAACAGCCTAAGAGAGAAGAATTGATGCTTTTAAACTGTGGTGTTGGAAAAGACTCTAGAGTCCCTTGGACTACAAGGAGATCCAACCAGTCCATTCTAAAGGAGATCAGCCCTGGGTGTTCCTTGGAAGGAATGATGCTAAAGCTGGAACTCCAGTACTTTGGCCACCTTATGCGAAGAGTTGACTCATTGGAAAAGACTCTGATGCTGGGAGGGGTTGGGGGCAGGAGGAAAAGGGGACAGCGGAGGATGAGATGGCTGGATGGCATCACTGACTCGATGGGCGTGAGTCTGAGTGAACTCTGGGAGTTGGTGATGGACAGGGAGGCCTGGCGTGCTGTGATTCATGGGGTCTCAAAGAGTCGGACACGACTGAGCAACTGAACTGAACTGAACTGAAGAGATATTTTGGGTTTTAAGACTTTTAATCTCCTCTTTGTTCAAATGAGAGAAGACTCACAAGAGAGGTTCAAAAAATTCAAGAGGGCTAGCATGAGAGTTCCCTTTGCTGCCAACATGAATTTCAGTTAGAATCAGTAAAGCAAATCTGTCATGAGAAAGAGGTAAACAGCTTGTGTCTGAACAGCTGAATGTAAGTTTTGGTAGAATCAGTCTTGACGATCCGCAGCATGAGTGAGTGTTTACTTATGGTAGTTAAACTCTTACTGGAGCAACTCCAAATATTATTAAAGTCAGCCCTTAAGGGAATGAGCATTAAAAAATTAATCATTTGAAGTTTCATTACAACTCCCTTTGGCAAAGATTCATTTTTAATTTAACTGAAAATAAAGTAGAATTATTTTAGCGGTTAAGAAAATGAAGGAAACAAGGCAATGCTTAAGCACAGAACATCATCAAACCCTCCCTAAGCTAAAATATCTAATGATTCTCTCTGGATTGTATTTTTTTCTCACAAACTTGTCTTGAATCCACACCATCTACAATTTTCTACTGCTTACTGTGATCTGACAGTTCATATCAGTGTTCCTCAACCTTTTCTTCATAAAAGAGAAAATTTTCTCTAATATAAAAATTAAATACCAAAGAATAAGATTCTGTTGAATAGAACAAGCTTTGGAGGTCCATAAGCCATTGTACTATGTAAAAAATTTTGATCCCCAGGAATGAAGCCCCCTTAGAGGCAACATCATCCTCCTTGAGATAGCGTGACCTCTACTTCTGCCCATGTTGTGACTTAGACTGACTCCTTTCTTTTCTCTTAATCTGTGTCTTTCAGTTTTTCTAGGCTCAGCACATATTCACTATCTCTATCACAAGTCATTTTATCCTCCTCTAATTGCTGTTTTGATCAATAGCCCAATTGAATTTTGTAGGTTGGGCAATATTTTCATAGATTTCTGTAATATTTCTTTGGGGTTTGTAACCAGTATTTTTCATTCTCCAATAGTTCTACTGTGTATGTTTTCTTGCTGGTAAGATTGAAGATAAACTTTGTCTTGTTTGCTAACAAGTGATGACTTGCAAATGAATAATTACAAAACCATCAAAGACTTTTGGTATTTTGGTGGAATGGCATGAATGTGGGCTTGAACAATGGAGGACCAGATTGAACAGTAATTTGAGGCCAGATTTTTATGGCTGCTTTTGGATATTGTGATTGCAAATGCTTTTCTAATTTTAAGATACCTAAATATTGGATTCAAAGGAGATAAAATTGAAATAAATAAGAAGAAATTACTAATGTAATCCAAATAAGTGTAAACAATCTGAAGTCAAGTAATGTGTCACATATTTCAGTCAAGTAACTTTATAAATTTATTTCTGATAAACCCAGTGATAAAATCTAATTGAGAAGTTTATAATCATATGTGAAGTAATAAAATCATTTCAGTATTATTTCTATATGTTACATTATGTCTTAGTACTATAAACATACTCATTTAAGTTCTTTTCAGTGCTCTCTACTTTTAATTCTAGGATGTGAAATTGACAGCAAGCAATGATGATTATTATTTTGTATTTGAAGATTATTTATATCAGGTAAGTTGAAAAATTAAAATATATAATGTTCTTGTTTTAAATTCTCGAACTCAGGCTACTGTAGAAAATATCTCTGTTGTTAACTGAATCCTCCTAAAATCCATACCATGTATCTTTTTTATCAAATTAAATTTTCCAAATTTGGGGTCAGGTTAACTTTTGTTCTTACAAGGAACTAGGTGGGAGGATAAGAGCTTCATCTCTGTTCCAACCAGGAGAGGTACAGGCACAGATTCGTAAATTGAGTGTCTACTTCATATTTCCACTGTCCCAAGATGTTTAGAGAAAGCATTTGTACATGATCCCTTTCTATTAAAGGTCTTGAGTAAATAATTAAGTGCTTTGAAATCAGCATGAAGAGTTGTGATTACTCTTTGATCACATTATATGGTGATACTGTGGATGTTTGGATTTACCTAGGTCTTTCTCCTATCTGATAAAAGAGAAACAACATAGAAACATCACGATTAGGAAATATGTGATTTATGTAGAATTGCTTAAATGATATTCTTTTTTTAAAGATCATACACACATAGATAGAAGATAGATAGATAGGTTTGAATGAATGTCAATATGTGTCATAGAAAAAACATCTAGATTCCACATGGCAGTTTCTGCTTTACTCAATGTAAATCAGTCCCAGATGTCGAATTAGCAGGTCTCTGATGGTCATAGTGGTTGTAGTTGTGTATCTGTTTAAGAAAAGAGTTAAATAAAAATCTCTCTAGAAGGTTTAATTAATCATATATTCCAAGAACTGAAGTCCAAAAGATTTTATAAAATTTATTTATAAAATTAAAATTTGAAATAGCCTTGGAAAGAATTTTAAGGGACTTTCCATGATTTCAAATATACCATTAATTAAAAAATTTTTAAAAACAGTTAAGACTTAAAATCCCATTCTTTAACATATTGTTATTAATTAAAATTTGGGCAATATAAAAACCTTAAATTTATTTCCTTATGTAGCAAATATGTAGCCTGATGCCTATTTTTTGGTACTCGGTCAAATTTTGAATGTACAATAAAGTTAAAGCTTCATTTATATGGTAATTTTTGTTTCTGAACTGAAATACTGAGTAGAAATGATCGCTTTTGGTATTGTAGCATAAAGAGGTCCACAGAACCAGCCCTATTAGAAAAATCAAAACCAGTGAAAATTATATAAAAAGAAAAAAAAAACCCACAAAACACAATAACATTTAAAGTATCTGGAAACTGTCTTTTAAGATTAAATGTCAAGTCAGCAAATAAAAACATTTATTCAGGAGAAGTGACTAAGTCTCAAATCAGTCTGTAGCGCTTGAGCCATGATGCACTCTCTCCCTCCTCATAGCCCCAGATCATCAATTCAACTGAGTGTGGCTAGGAAGATGGGGTTCCTTTTTCAAAAAATTTCTAGTCGAAGACGGCAGTATCTCTATAGAAGGTTCTGTGCTGTGCGTAGTCGCTCAGTCGTGTCTGATTCTCTGCAACCCCATGGACTATAGCCTGGCTTCTCTGTCCATGGGGATTCTCCAGGCAAGAATACTGGAGTGGGTTGCCCTGCCCTCCTTCAGGGGAGCTTCCCAACCCAGAGATCAAACCCAGGTCTGCTGCATTGTGGGTGGATTCTTTATCATCTGAGCCACCAGGGAAGCCCATAAAATGTTCAGGTAACCAGTATTTCTCATTCTCAGCTCTGGGTTGTAGATGCAAAATTTCAGAAGTCAGGGGCTTCCTGCCTCCACTCAGAGGGTAGCCCTCTGTCAAGAGCAGGTTTGAGTAACCTCTAAGACTTGATTTCTGTAGTGGCTGTACCAACTTGCCTTTCTACCAGCAGTGCACTAGGGCTCATTTTTCTCTGTACCCTCACCGACACTTGTCTTTTTTTTATATATTAGCCATTTTAACAGGGCTAAGGTGATAACATTCTGGTTTTGATTTGCATTTCCCCGATGATTAGTGATGCTGCATACCTTTTCATGTACCTGTTGGCCATTTGTATGTCTTGTTTGGAAAACTTCTATTAATTTCCTTTGCCCACTTTTTAATTGGGTTGTTTGTTTTCTGCTATTGAATTGTAGAATTCTTAATAAATTTTGGATGTTAGCCTCATATCAGACATAAAATTTGCAAATATTTTCTCCCTTCCTGTAGGTTGCCTTTTCATTTTGTTTTTAGTTTCTTTTGCTTTATGATGGTTTTTAGTTTGATATAGTTTCACTTATTTATTTTTGCTTTTTAGCTTGTGTTTTACTATCATAAAAGGAAATTACCATGAAGACCTAAGTCAGGGAGCTTTTTTCCTATGATTTCTTCTAGGAATTTTATGTCTAGGAATTTAGGTCTTATGTTTAAAGTCTTAAGTCCATTTCAAGTTCATTTTGTGAGTGGTATAAGGTACAAGTCTAATTTCATTCTTCTGCGTGTGGTTATCCAGTTTTCCCAACCCTATTTATTGAAGATACTATCTTTTCTCCACTGAGTATTCTTGGCTCCCTTGTTAAATATTAGTTAACTGTGTGTGTGTGGTTTGTTTCTGGGCTCTCAATTCTGTTCCACTGGTTCCTCTGTCTACTTTTGTGCCAGTGCTTTACTGCTTTGATTACTGTAACTTTGTAGCATAGCTTGAAATCAGGAAGTATGATGCTTTGTTATTCTTTCTTGAGATTGCTTTGTCTACTCAATTTCTTTTGTGGCTCTATACAAATTTTAGGATCTTTTTTCTATTTCTGTGAAAAATGCCCATTGCAATTTTAATGGTAATTGCATTGAATCTGTAGATGGCTTTGGGTAATATGGCATTTTAACAGTGCAACTTCTGATCCATGAACATAGGATATTGTTCCATTTGTGTCTTCTGCTTCTTTCATCAAAGTCTTGTAGTTTTAAGTGTACAGATCTTCCACCTCCTCGGTTAAATTTATTCCTTCGTAGTTTATTGGTCTTTTTTATCCTATAGTGAATGAAATTATTTCTTTTTCAGCTTTTTTGTCCTTAGTGTATAGAAACACAACTGTTTTCTGTCTGTTGATTTTGTATCCTGCAATTTTAGTGAATTCATTGATTAATTCTAGCAGATTTTGGATGGAGCCTTTAGGATTTTCTGTATATAAGATCATATCATCTGTAAGTAGAGATTATTTCTTTCTTCCCTACTTGAAAGTGAAAGTTGCACAGTCATGTTCAACTCTTTGCAAGCCCATGGACTACATAGTCCTTGGAATTCTCCAGGCCAGAATACTGGAGTGGGTAGCCATTCCCTTCTCCAGGTGATCTTCCCAACCCAGGGATCGAACCCAGGTCTCCACATTGCAAGCAGATTCTTTACCAGCTGAGCCACCAGGACCACCCACCCCTACTTGGATGCCTTTTCTTTCTTTTTCTTGCCTGATTGCTCAAAGAGTGGTCTTGTAAAAACACCAATCAGTTCATGTTACTTGTGAGATTAAATCCCCAACACCAAAATCCTTCACAAGGCCTAATGACCCTGGATGTGCTGGTTCACATCTCTAGCCTCACGGTCCACCTCTGCGCTAACACTGTGGCTCTGCGCATTCCAACCACTCTGATCTTTTACTCCTCATGTTCATTATGCTTTTTTCTACCTCAGGGTCATCAGAAGTGCAATTCCTTTGATGTAAAAGACTGTTGCCCTCCCCTTTCCCTCTACTAAATCCCATTTTTCCTTCAGCTTTCAACTAGAATGTCACTTATTCACAAATACCTTCCCCGACCTACCCTGCTTCTCAGCAGGACACACACATGGGGCCACGGCCTTGTGCTTGTGTGGTCACTCATTCAGTGTCATTGTAGAGGGCTGTAGGTTTTCTTTAGTGAAGAGCTTCGTTCTAGATGCAAAGGATCTTTTTATCAATTGACTTCTAAATGAAACAAATCAGTTAATGTTGCACAGTATTAAAAATATGAAACAAAACTTTTTGGTCCTCCCTATGATAGCTATTTAGATCCTGAACATGAAACTATTATGACAACATGAATACATAAATTATAATAATAGGCAAAGGCCAATAATCATATAGTTTGTAGTGTGTTGACTATTCTACTTCAGTGTGTGGGTAGAGAAAGTGGAAATGTCACAGTTTCTGCCCCTTTGGTGGCTGGAGAGAGAGGATTGTCAGTTTAAATTCACAGCTACAAAGGCTTTTTGGTGGTGGTGAAAGGGACTTGCCAGACAAAAAACCTGCCTCATTTGATGAACAGGGGCTATAAGGGTAACATTTTAAATAGGAGTCATTACAGTTTCTCCACATGGTGCCAAAATTAACCCTTGAAGACATATCCATCTTTGTGTACCACATAAACTTGGGAAACTTATAAGTGACAGAGTCTGACAAACATAACTATTTATAAACAATGGATGCATTCTCTGAGGAAAAGCAGAATGGTCATCAGTAAATATTTATTGACCCTTTTATATAATGATACCACCTTTGATGAGCTTACATTCTAGTTAAAGAGGCAAAAATGTTTTGAAATTGTTTTAAAATATATGTGTAAAGCATTAGGTATTAATCAATATCACAGATAGTAAGTACTATAGGAGTATACTTTAACCTTTATTTTCCATTTTTATCAATATTTTAGTCCAACTTATATTATTTTTAGATTTCCTATAATTTTTTCAGTCATGATCTCATAGCCTCTGCTATTCTCCATACTTTGTAAAGGTTTAATGTGGATTTTTAGCCTTACAACATAAATAAATGCATAATTGTAACACCTAAGTTCTGTCTTTGGGAATTTTGCAGAACAAAATTTTCCTCATATGGATAGTTAACAAGAAAATACTTTTCATGATCATACTTGTTCATAATTAATTTTATAATTAGTTTGACTTGTCATAGAGAAGTTCATTTTAAGTAATAAAAGTATATGTAACTTTTTGCATTGAAAACAATATTATCAGAAATTGAGCTGTGATTTTTTTCAAAAAAAAATTTGTACCCCAATACACGTATGCACATGCCCTCAAATGTGTATGTATGTATGAGATAAGAAAGAAGAAAGCCTTTTCTTATTGCTTATTGTGGGCTTTCCTTTGGCAGAGCTGCCTAGCAACATAACTACTCAATGGGAAAACTGCTGATGTTAATGCAATGAACTTAATTTTCTAGCNATTCAGGCACTGCATAAGAAAATGTTTATTAAGCTCACATTTTAGTGAAAAATGAGGGAAAGGCAAATACGCAGTTATAATTTGATAAATGTTCTGATAGAGGTTTATGCAATGTTCCATGCAAATACAATTAAAGGGGAAATAAATTCTGGGAGCAGTTCAGCTTAGTGGTGGCTTTAGAATAGAAATGTTATAAGAAATGTCTAGTTCTTTTTCCTTTATCTTGAAATTTTTTAAACTTTTTATACAAATGTGGTTGACATATTATGTTATTTTTAGATATACAATATAGTGACTTGACATTTATATACGTTACAAATTGATCAGCATAATAAGTCTAGTAACTGTCACTATACAGAGTTATTCCAGTTATTGTTGGCTGTATTCCCTGTCCTGTACACTACATCCTCATGACTTATTTCTTTTATCACTGGGATCTTGTTCCTCTTAATCCTCTTCACCTATTTTGTTCAGCCCGCTACCCCTCTCCCCTCTGGCTATATATCTGTGAATCTATTGCTGTTTTGTTTGTCCATTTGTGGGTTTTTTTTTAAGATTCTGCATATAAATGAAGTCATTTGGTATTTTTTTTCCTCTGAGGAAATGTCTGGTTCTTAAAAGACAAAGAATCAGGAGAATGGGAAAAGCAAAAATAAGCATGCGCCATGTGCACATGATGATTAATGAGGAGAGATTAGCTTCACGTGGTGGTGAACAGCTCTGGCAGTTCAGGCTAGCCTTAACAAGCACTTGAGATAGAATGAGGCCTGTGTGAAGAGAACAAACGTGAGACCTGTCAGTACCATGCTGCTGCTAAGTCGCTTCAGTCGTGTCTGACTCTGTGCGACCCCATAGACGGCAGCCCACCAGGCCTCCCCGTCCCTGGGATTCTCCAGGCAAGACCACTGGAGTGGGTTGCTATTTCCTTCTCCAATGCATGAAAGTGAAAAGTGAAAGTGGAGTCGCTCAGTTGTTTCCCACTCCTAGCGACCCCATGGACTGCAGCCCACCAGGCTCCTCCATCCATGGGATTTTCCAGGCAAGAGTACTGGAGTGGGGTGTCATTGCCTTCTCCATCAGTACCATGACTTATCATTATAAGCACTTCATCTTGATTGCATGTTCAACTCGCTTGCCCTTCTCCTGCTTTCTAGCAGTAATTACCTGGCAGAACCTTAATCCTGGTTAAGTACAGCTATCCACCAATTCTTTGGCTACAGTGTGCATTTGAAAGTGGCTGGAGAAAAACATGCAACCATGATAACTGGTTTTATTTAAATTCATGACCAAGAACCTCAAGAAAGTCCTTACTTTTCTTTGGCATTTCTACTTCATTACCCTAGTCCAATTTTTATCCATTCTCCTAGAAGACTTCTCATACCTCCCCTCTCTTCAGATCTCCACCTCTTCTATCTCAGCTAATGACTCTGAGTCCTGTTTCTGAAAAAAGTAAAAGCTCTGAGAACAACCCCCCAAAGACACACACACACACTTCCACCACCACCTGTATTCCTCATACCTGCATCTGCACCAATATACTCCGCTCCCTTTCTCTTATTATGGATAAATTATCCATGCTTTTATTTAGAACAAAACCAATCCCTGCATTTGGACACTGAAACTCATTTCCCTTTGGTACTCAAAAGCAATGAAATTGTTAGTTGTTCCGTTGTCAGTTTTCCTGTCTCTATCGGATCACTCCTCTCACTATACAAATGTGCTATTATTTCTCTCATCTGAAAAACAAGGCAAAATAAAGTGAAACAAAAATCTTCCCTGATTCTTTATCACATCCAGCTACTGCGCCATTCCCCTATTCCCTGAGTTGGTGAAAGTTCTTTTTTTTTTAAATCTGTAGGTATTGTTTCTAAGTCTTATCCTCCTGTTCTCTCTTGAACCTTCCTTAATGAGTCTTTTTCTCTGCCAGTCTATCCCACTAAACTTATTTCATGTTGCTGGATCCAGTGATCATTTCCCAGTTCTCACCTTACTTTATCTGTTTGGTCACTCAATCACACCCTCTCTTGGATTCTCTCTTCATTGGCTTCTAGGATGTCATGGTCTCAGGTTTCCTTCTATCTTACTAGCTGGCACTCTCATTCACCTTTGCTAGTTTCTCTTTATTTTCCTGTCTTACCCTGGAGTACCCCAAGATAAGCCATTGAACCTCTTTTTTCCCCCTGTCCTTGCCATTGGTGATCTTGTTTATTCTCATGACTTTAAATACTATCTATACACTGACACCTCCCAAATTTATGTTTGTCTTGTCTTTTTGGACCTCTACCTTCAACTCCAGGCTTGTGTACCTAGTCCCAGGGAGCTGTTATTCTGCCCAAACTCTTATTATTACCCTAGATCCATTTCCTGACCACTTTAAGTTCCTAATTAAAATTCACATCAAACTTTTACTAATATATACATGTGAGCATGCGTTATCCCTCTTGTCCACCTTATTTTCCTCTGTAGCACTTACCACCAAATAACGTATAATATATTTACTCTTTTCCCCTCTATCTCCCTTCACAAAAGCGTAAGCACTGTAAGAACAGGGATTTGGGATCTTTTTTCATTCATGGTTGTATTCTCAGTCTTTAGAACCATGCCTGCCACGTAGTAGATGTTCAAGTAAATACTTGTAGGAGGGAAAGAAGGAAGGGAGGGAGAGAGGAGAGAAGAAAGCAACTGTGTGACTGGCTAAATATGCATGTTGAGCGAGAAGGAAGAATCAAGAATGACTGAGTTTGCAGGCTTTGGATAGTTATAAGTTTTGGACTTCCAAGATGGCACTAGTGGTAAAAAACTCTCCTGCCAGTGCAGGAGACTCAAGAGATGTGGGTTTGATCCCTAGGTCAGGAAGATCCCTTGGAGGAGGGCATGGCAGTCCATTCCAGTATTCTTGCCCAGAGAATCCCGTGGACAGAGAAGCCTGATGGGCTATGATCCATAGGGTTGCAAAGAGTTGGACACAACTAAAGTGACTTAGCATGCATGGAAGTTAAGATCAGAAACACAGGAAGAATATATAAGGTTGGAAATCAAGGGGACAGGTCAGAGAAGGAAAAACTGTATTTTTCTCTGTAAGAATGTGATAAGAAGATGAGATTTCTTAGCCAAGCATGAAACTAAACCAGAAGTCTTTATTTTTCTCCCAGTATTCTCTGATTGGAAGTGAGATTATCAGCACTATCTTGATCATTTAGAGAGTGCTTATTAGGTGCCAAGAACTGCTCTAGATGCTTTATGTACTTTATAGCCAGTTCTGACAACAGGTAGTTTCATTTCTGTTTTATAGATGAAGAAGCAGAGGCTCAGAGCTCAAACTATACCTTATAGCTACCAGGACCCAGGCTAGGTCTATTCCATTTCAAAGCCTTGTAAGCCTAATTTCTCTTTGGTTTATGAAAATTTAAATTAGGGCCAAGGGTTTCAAAAAGTGATTCTCGAAATTTTATCATTTGAAAATTCTCCAGATTAGTTTGGATAGAAATATAAGACACACCACAAATTTTAAAACTGTGCAATAATTGTAAGTTAAACTGATTTTTCCAACAGACATACATCATTTCTTATATGCTTTTTATTACATTAATCACTTATTTCTCAGAAACATTCATTATAAATATCTTTTCAAAAACTAAAGAAAGCTTTAGTCCATGTAGATCTTCTGCAGCTGTATGTAGAACTGTTAGGTGTAATTCTGCTATAAATCTGTAGTTCAGACTTACACATCCAGCTTATACTTACACTCCCAACTTTTCTAAATAAAGTAAATCATTACATGTGTAATCTCATCCACATAAATTTCAATTTTTACTTAATTAGTGAGTAATCAAAGTTGAATTTTTTAGTTAATTTGATTGAAACTGTCATCTTCATACAGTCACAACATTTCTAGCAAATTTACAGTTGAACTGTAACTTCATTACAGATACAAAATTGGATCTCAGAAGTTAAAACAGCTCAGGTTAAGATAGGAGTTGGCAGCTCGTTGCTTGCATGCTGGGGTTGCACGTCAGTACAGAATGTGTAACATCCCATCTCTGGCGTATCAGAGTCACGCTACAGTCACTGATGTTCTCTCAAGAGCCGTTTCAGATATTTGTCTTCTCTAAGGCAGTAGGGATTTGAGGGGTATATCTTTAAGCACAGAACTTCTCCTAACATTACTATGTTCCCATCAGTTTCAAAGAGAAAGTTAATACAAACATTTCTTTAGGAATTGTCTTCCCTCTAGGCAATGATAGAAGGATATTTGTAAGTATACTTCCTTTTGCATTATTTACTTATTTATTTGTATATATTTTATTTATATTAGTTTATTAGTAATTTATTGTTACATTAATTGTATAATTTTATTAGTTATATTAGTTGTATTAGCCGATTGGTGCTGCCATAGCAAATTAATATAAACTTAGTGGCTTAAAACAAAACAAATATATTCTACAGTTCTGTCTGAAGATTGGAAGTTTTTTGAAATGGGCTTTAGTGGGCTAAAATCAAGCTGTTGTCAGGGCTGTCTGTGTTTCTTCCAGAGGCTCTGGAAAAGAGTACCTTTCCTTGAATAAGAAAGATAAAGTTATAGATACCAGAAAGGATACAAAATAATTATCAAATATAGGAACTAACTGAAAACCATTAGAATTATAATTCAGTTAAATACCTGTTTACCAAATAAAATATTAAAACCATTTATTCTTTTAAATATGAGAAATAATCATTTGGTATATATAATGTAAAGTAAAGAGCCAGGCAACATAAGTCCTTTATTCTGGGCCTCATGTCCCAGTGGCCACTGCAGACTGCCAGCATCTTAGTCCCTGTCATTGTCATAATCTTCTGCAGGGCTTCCCTGCCTCTGCCCTTGCCTCCCCCACCCCCTACCCCTCACAGCCAGTTCTCTTCATAGTAACTAGAGGAATCTTTATAAAGTAAGTTAGATCATTTCACTACTCTGCTGAAAACTTTGCAGTGGAGCTGCACTTCACTCCCAATAAAAGCCAAGATCCTGACAATGCCTGGGGCATAATTTGGCTTCTTTTCCTCTCTCACATCTCTTTGCACCCATCTGCTCCAGCCACACTTGGTTTTCTCCAGCACATCAGGCACACTTCTGCCTTAGCACCACCGCAATTATTGGCTTTTCTGCCTGGCATGCTCTTCCCTCTGATAACTAAATGTTAATGTCCTCAAGTTATTTCAGGTCTTCCATCAGATGTTACCTTCTCAATGAAGTTCACCCTGATTGTTCTCTTTAGAATGGCAATTGCCCTTCCTTATCCCCCCTTTACTTTGTTCCTGTAGCACTCACCAACCAATATGTTATATAATGTAATTACTTACGATGTTTGCTATTTATCTCCACCCCCCTCACCTGCCCCAATCAGGCTCCTTAAGGGAGGTTTTTCTGTTTATCTGTCTGTTTCCTTTGTCATATCCCAAGCACCGGAGCACAGAGGGGTGAAACTGATTAAGAGTTGTAGTAGGTTGAATGAGTGTTGGTCAACCTTCGATCTGTAGGAGTCAGGTAGGAGTGACTAGAGAACTAGAGAGGCATCTTTCAAAAAGATAATAGCTGAGAATTTTCCAGAAATGAGCATAAACAAAATTTCACAGTGAAGAAACATGGTGGTCTTAAGCCATAGAAATAAAAGCAAACCTAAAATTAAATATACTGGGGGGAAAACTATAGAATATGGAATAAAATTTAAAGCAGTAGTAGTAGTGACTGCAGCTAACATTGTAATAATAGTGTGTTAGGCACTGCTTTAAGCGCTTTATGTATACTAATTAAGTCCTACAGTAGACTTTGAAGTAGATATTAATATTGTATATGTATGACAGAGAGGAAACTGAGACTCTAAGAAGTCGAGTAACTTCCCTGCTATCACACATCCAGTAAGTAGTGGGGCTATATTTTGGACTCTAGCAGCTTAGTTTCAACATAAATTTCAGATGAGCTAATGCTTTTATTACCAAATGACTTTATCAAATTTCTAAACAAAATTTCCTGATTCTGTCAGGAGGCACTAGATTGTACTGTTGGTTGTTGTTTGGTTAGTCACAAAGTCATGACCGGCTCTTTGTGACCCCATGGACTGTAACTCACCAGTCTCCTCTGTACATGGGATTTCCTGGGCAAGAATACTGGAGTGAGTTGCCATTTCCTTCTCCAGGGAATCTTCCCAACCTGGGGATCAAACCCAAGTCTCCTGCACTGGCAGTCAGATTCTTTACCACTGAGCCACCTGGGATACTGTGGCAACATGTAAATCCAAAAATCTCAGCAACTTAAGACAACAGAGGTTTATTTCTTGCTCATGGTCATATTAACCCCAGATAGGATGAGGACGTAGTTCTGTCATCCTCACTCCAGGACCCAGTTTAACGGCATAACCACTGTCTGGGACTCTGGTTAACTACTCTGGTTCTTAGAGCTTCCATTTGGAAACTTTCAAATGACGCATACCTATTTCATTGAATAAAGAGCAAAACTCATGGCCACACCTAACACCAAAGAGGACAAAAAATATAAGCTGACATATGTTCTCAAAGGGAAAGAACCAGAAATATTTGATGATAAACACCATTTACTTCATAGTTTAGGGAAATATGTATAGTAGACTATTATAAATGAGGGAAGGGACTTTCCAAGCGTGAAAGTATTGGTAGATTTGAGCATATAAAAATTAAAAATAACTGTGTCAAAGATAATTAACAAATCATTGAGCAGAGCCATTTATAACAGATAATTTGACCATAGGTTAGTGCTCTTAATATGTAAAATTTAAACAAATCAGTAGTTTAAAAACATCAATTTTAAAATGGACTAAGATGATGAACTAGAAAAAAGTGAAAGAAATGC